>VRYO01002297.1:79381624-79431747 GCA_009812075.1 Sialia sialis
CACCACTCGGCAAAGCCCACTCCCCCACCTGCCCAGCCGCTGCTCTGTGGCAGCTCTCCGCTTGGCTGGCTCTCACTTCCGGGTTGGCGTTTCGCTGGGATTTGTCCATAGATAAGCCGCACCTGAATATAAGCCGCACCACTGGGGTAGGCTGGATTCTTCAATGAAAAAGGTGCGGCTTATATTCGTGAAACTACTGTACTCTTTCTGTACCTCCTGTACCATAGGAGCAAACTAGCTGTTATATAGTGGCAAGATTCTTGGGACTCATTATTCTCTGAACTTCGGGTAATTAAAGCTTTAGCAGCATTACAAGGATGGACTTTAATCACATTTTGTCTTTCTGAAATTATGAGGAGCATGGTGAGAAAGAAGAACATACTAACTCCAGTGTCAGAGAAAACTCCATAATTATTTGATCTATTTGACAAGAAACAAAATATTTTGGTCTCATGGGACACTATTTGGAGTAAATCTGGCTCTTAAAATACACCGAAAGTTTGGTGAATTGGTGCAGGTCTTCAATCCTATTCAATTATTTGCCTACAGCATCGCACGCTGCAGGGAGACAGAAAAGGAAGAGGAAATGCAGAACAGTAATTACTGTTAATGTAAAATGCATGAAAATGGATTATGAACACAGGGTCAAGAATTTTTTTCCATTCTAGCCCATAAGAATTTTCAAAAAGCACCCTCAGTAGCTAAGACCAGTTTGTAATGTGATCACACCTCAGACAGAGAGTGAGCACATTCACACCAGTTCTGTGGAATCTCAGAATAGCAGCTTCATCTAGTCACTTACTTATGAGACCTGAAAATACAAAATTGTGAAGGAAGAATTACATGGAAGCTTTTCCTACAAAGGTCAGGTAGTTAAAAGTTAGACAAAGTTGTACACACAGCATGAAGCATTTGTCATCTGCACAGCAGATGAAAACACCATATTCAGAAGAAATAGATGTTGCAGTTTCAAGCCTGATCCTTTAGTCCAGTGTTTGATCTAGGAACAGTAATCACATCCCATTTACTGCCCTGATAAAAACATAGAGCTGCCTCAGTCAGTCTGGATGGATGCCAAGGCAAACTCAGGCAGAACTGAAAAATCCCGTTAAGATGACTGAGTGGCAAATGATGGTTATTTATGCTAATCAATTTGTTAATTTACCTCTGGTAAAACTGGATTAATTTGTCTCTAATCAAAACGAGGACCTATTCATTACGGTGTGTATGATGAACTGCTACTACATAGGCATAGCTAGGATTTCTAACATCTTTTTTTAAAAAAGAAGACAGATTTTGTAGCTCACCCCCCAAAATAAGACTATTAGGGCTTGTTTTCCTGGAACACATACTTCTAACCCTTTATCCAGGCTAATTTCAAACACCATGCTGGTGGGCCTTCTATTCCAAGCTCTTCTGTCCTCTCAGTGCTGCAGCCCTCACTGACTTTTCACTCTCCTTTCAAATGTTCCAGTTGTTCTCTTCCTACCCACACTCTCAAACACTAGTATCTATTTAACCTTTTCCCTTTATGTACCATTGATTAAGTGAAGATAGCTCTATCTGCTGAGGCCTCTTTGTCACCTCTGCTGCTGCTGCCTAGGCTGGGTCACCTAGTTCTTGGCTTTCCACAGTGCTCAGATTCTGCCTCTTCTTCTCAAAAGGCAGGATTGCAACTGTCATGAGATACAGGTTAAAATTATATGCAAGGTATAATTCATTTTACATCAGCTCTAGCAATCCTTCTATGTAAATCCTGAATAATGTTTAATTTACCCTTCTCTGAACTCCAGCCTCATTGATTCCACTCTGATAACAAGGTCCCTGAAGCCTCTCCTGAGCAAACATTCCAGCAGCAATTTCATCAGTGCTCGCTGGAGAGGTCAATGATGATGTCTTCACTCCTGACAAACCTGCAGATGCTGCAGGAAGATGAGGATGAGGCAGGGACTCAGTACATCTGCAGCTCAGAATGACTGTGGCCAGCTCCTGCCCCTATTAAATGCCAAACATTTAGTGGCAAAACATTTGGCATTGTTTGCTTAGTTCTCCCAGGTGGGTAATTCTGACATTTTTCCTGCTGTGACCTTGCTCTTGTTCTCTCTGACTGATAAGAGCATGAGCACTCTGGAGAGACCCGGAGAGGGATGAACCAGCTGGCAATCTGGGAGTCTCACGCTGGAGCCAGGCTGGCAAAAACAAAGCCTCACCCCCTAGCCTCATCATTTCCTCCATCAGCTGTTGTGTCCTCCCTCTCCAGTCTCATTAAAACCCCCGCCACCAAGCAAGGAAGGCAGGCTCCACAGTGAGGGGAGGCACAGCAGGTGCATGCCAGCCTCTGGTGGCCTGGGGCACACTTCCCTGCCTGTGGGATGCGGTGTGGGCAACAGGAGCATCCCTTTCCTGCACAGGGTGCTGCTCACTCACCAGCTACACTCCCTGCGCCCCACTCCATCCCTTTCTGCATCTCAAGCTCTTATTTTTTATTTTTAAACAGCCAGATTGAGTCTTAATTATTTAAGCACCTTCCAGATTTAGAAAGCTGTTTTGGCTGCGAAAGTAACACTCGGTGCAATCATCTCTCATTAATAAATCATGGAAACAAATGTGTACGCCTGTTGGGAAGGAATTTTATTTAAAGAACACTGAAAAGTGCTTTAAATAAAGTGTGAAAAGACCTAATGCTCATCATGTTTCTGTGAGTTCAGCACATTTTGGCTCAAGTGAGAAAAAATGGGGCTTGTGCCTTATTCAATTAAGATGGCTTGACTTTTCAGAAATAGGAAGGGATGCCTCAGAGACATCCAAAACATAAACCTGGGTGAAGGGCCTTCAGAAAGCCACACTCACCTGACAGTTGCCCTGGTTTTTGTAATGTTTGGGGTTTTTTTTCCAAAGTGTTAAAACACATAGGCAAGGGTTTGGTCCTTCAGGGAAATAAAGAGTTGAGCTTTAAAACAAAAAGAGGAAAAATCTCCTCCAACATCAATCAAATAGCATTCCTAACATCTTACTCTAATTAAAGAAACAAGATTAAAGAACAGTGGCATAGCCTCAGTGTTTAGTGACAGATTTTGTCTTAATTCAGAGAGAGCTTAAGGGACAATAATTTCTGATCCCACTGGGAAACACTCTGCATTATTGTACTCATAGAATCACAGTATGTGCTGAGTTGGAGGGACTCCCCAGGATGATCAAGTCCAGCTCCTGACTCAGCACAGGATACACCAAGAGCCCGTGTGCCCAAGAGCATTGTCCAAGTGCTTCTTGAACTTTCTCAGGCTTGGTGCTGTCACCACTGCCCTGGGGAGCTGTCCCAGTGCCCAGCCAACTCCTGGGTGAAGAACTTTTTCCTGATATCCAACTTAAAGGTCCCCTGGCTCAGCTCTGTGACATTTCCTCAAGTCCTGCCCCTTGTCACAAGAGCAAAGAGATCAGTGCCTGCTCCTCCACTATCCCCTGTGACAATGCTGAAAAACACAGTGAGGTCTCTCCTCAGTCTCCTCCAGGCAGAACAGACCGAGTGACCTCAGCCACTCCTCATACAGCTTCCCCTCAAGGCTCTTCATATTCTCATGGGCCTCCTTTTGATGCTCTCAAATGCTTCATGTCCTTTTGATGATGTGGTGACCAAAACAACACACGGGACTCAAGGTGAGGCCACCCCAATGCAGATCAGTGGGTCTATCCCCTCCTTTGACCATCTGGTGATGGTCCCCAGGACACAGGTGGGTCCATCATCACCTCTGGGGGCTGCTTGGATGCTGAGCTTCAATCAGATGAGGTGAGGCTGAAATACATTGCTTCAGAAAAATGACCAAGGGTTGGGCCTTGGTAAATGACTGTGGACATGGTATCACTACCCAGGAGAAGTGACTAGATATTGGGTTGGCACAGCCAGTTTTGATGGCTTCACCCCTCCAGCTCTCTTCTATAGCTGAGAGAAAGATCCAGGTAACCCTTTTTACTTCAGCTTGCTAAAATTGTGCTGGGGGTTGGGGAGACAAATTGCTAATTGCTTCCCATAGAGTGGAGATACTTGATCTTGAATAAACCCCATGCAAATTGCTGCTTGACTCCTCTCCTTTGCAAAGCAAAGTTGCTCTTTATTTATGTAGCATTTTCATTTAATTAACAAGAGATGGAACAAACTCTAAGGGAAGGAAAGAAATGAAAAGGTCATCTTCCATCACGAGGGAATACGTGAGAGAGGGAAAGAAACAAAACTGTTTCTTCCTGTTGGCCATACGAACATCGAGGCACCCTCACTGTCGCCCCGTTGGGACCTCGGGGAGGTAATGAAGAGTCTGGAGAGAGAGATGGTCAGAACTTTTCTTCCTCTCTTGAGCATCCCTACCATTGGAAAGGAGCCAGAGAGGGAGCTTTGAGATTCCTTCCTCAGACATCTGACACTGTGGGGACCAGCTCAGCATATGCATGTGAATTGCTCAACAAAAACAGCGGCTTTATTATACGACCGAGTTAAAATACTACCTAATTGGAGCCAGAGCTTACATTCAAAAATGCTGTCACGTTGCAAAGCCCGTTACTTCAAAACACAGGAAACATCAGCTACATCTGCCCAGAACCTTTAATGTAGGCCCGCAGCTCATCTCATCATGGCAGTCTTTAATTACATGGTCCCATATTGTTTTTCACAGGGCCCCCGCTGCCACGGCCCGGGCCGAGAGCTCTCAGGCCCGAGGAGCCGCTCTCCGCTTCCCGGCCCGCCCGGGACCTGTTGGACGCGGCGGCTCCGAGTCCCGGCCGGCGGGAGCCCCGCACGAGCCGCCCCCGCCGCCCGATTGGCTCTCTGCCGCCGTGACGTCATAGCGCCCCTCGGCCGCCGCCCGTGAGCCCCCCGCACCACTCTGACGTCACCGTCAGCCCACAGCCGGCGGGGGGGCGGGGCCCGCGGCCCCGCGTCCGCCCCCCCGGCCCCGCCCCCGCGGCTCGCAGTGGGACAGACCGGCCGGTGCCGCCCGCCGCCCCCAGCGCCGCCGCCGCCGCCAGGTAGGGCCGCGTCCTCGGCCGGGAGGGAGCGCAGCGCCGGGGTTCCCCGCCCGGAGACGGGATGCGGCGCGGCCGCCCGGGCCCGGAGAGGGATGCAGAGGGCGAGGGTGGCGGGGGTCGCGGGGGGCGCCGCCGCTCCGCGAGGCGCGCAATAAGTGCGGCGGCAGCGCCGGCGGTGCGCGGAGCAGAGGGGGGGCTTGGGGAGCGGCGGGGCTGCGGCCGGCCGGGGAAGGGAGGGGACGGGGCGGCGGAAGGGACGGGGCTCTCGCCGGGAGCGTCTGTTCTCCGGGGCAGTTGAGTCCAGAGCATGATGCAATCCCGCATTGCCATGGATACTGCATCCCGGGCGGCGGCGGCAGCGCCTTCCGCCGTGCGGGGCACGGGGTGGGGTGGAGTAACAGGGCAGGAAGGGAGGAGACCCCGCACCTCCGTCCCCATCCTCGGCCGTAGATGCCTTCCCGGGGAGCTTGTGGAGGGCTGAGCGCTGCCGCGGCTCCAGAGGGAAAAAATCTGATCCTCCTGTTTCCGCCGTGGCGGGTGTGTGGGGTGTGCATCCCGCCAGCCCGGCCCCGCTGAGGCGGCTCTGCCGGCCGGGAGAGCAGCCCGGCGGAGCGGCAGGCTGTCAGCGGAAGGGCTGGTCGGCCTCGGAAGGGAAGGCTCTTACTTCTGCTTCTTCCCTGAGCTCTTGCCCCGCGCCCCTGACCGCCGTACTGGTTTAGAGCTGGAGCTGCTGGCAGGGCAGTTCCTGGCTCTGTGTGTGGGACAGGGCAGACGCCGCGTTAAACCAGCGCCCTGGAGATGTGCGGCGCTTCTGCAAGGGGCCGGCCTGTTTCAAAACCTACATGTTTAAGGAGTGCAGGTCTTAGGAAATGAGCAGAAAAGGCAGGGCAAACGATAGAAATGTGTCAGTGTGTCAGATGCCGGTGCAGGGACTTTCTTAAAAACTTTATGACTTTGCTTTTATCTCTTCATCTCCTGGAAGCCCTCGGGCGCCAGCAGCATTGGAAGCAGTGCCCGGGGTTATGTGAGGTGGTGTTTTTGGCAGTGTGTTTTCTCCTTTTCTGCCCTCATTCCTTTCCCCTGATTCCCAGGGATGCAGCATCTGAGGATCTCACTCCAGAGAGCTTTCCGATATCGATGTGTGCTGTGAGTCTGCAGACACGAGGCCAGTTTTGCAGACCTGTGCAGGAATGGTCGGTCGCCCCGTGGCTTGCTTAGCAGGGAGGGCTCCTGGCAGACGGGCGTTCCTCGCTCCGGCAGCCGGCTGGGGTGTCCTGCCCGCTGCGAGCCCCAGCCCCGTGCGGCTCATTTGTATTCTCGCTGCTTCGGGCGGTCTCTCATGCTATGGGATTCAGTGCCATAGCAGAGTTCTCGTGGCTGTGACAGAAAACTCTAGCAGAGAGCTCAGCTGTCTCCTAGCGATGGCGAGGGAAAATAAGGCAGGGGCATGGCTGCAGTTGGGATGCTTCCCATCAGGAAGTCTCCAAAACCGCTCAGTGCAAATGGAAACACGCCCTGCTGTTGAAACTAGAGGAGGATGAGCGTGCCGTGGCGGCACAGCCTTTGGCCGGAGTTTTGGGGCAGGTTGCTTCCAGGGTGAGGTTATCTCTGCCGGAGCAGCTCCCTGCCAGGACCTGGCCGCGAACCGCCAGCTGAAATTATCGCTGAAATTATCGCTGGTGGCCGCGGCTGGGTGGAGAGTTTGCGGCTGCCAAGTTTTTGTAGATGCGGGCTAATGGTGCTGCTGCTTCAGTGTTAAGCTGCTAGTTTAGAGGGAGGGGATTTACTTGAAATTGCGAATAACGCTGAGTAGTTTGGCGGTGTATTTCAATCTAAGCCCTTCTCACTCCTTCAGGCACAGCCCGAGATTTTCCTCTGCTGGTAAAATACTCCATAGCTAGAGACAAGTCCTGGAGCAGGCTCACCGCTGCTGAAGCTGTGTCGGGGAGAGTCAGCCTGTGCCACATGTGATCGTCTGATGCTGTTTAGCAATAAAAGCTGGAGTTTTTTATATAAGTACTCATGTATTTGTGGTGCTCTAGATATGGTCTGCTTTCAGATCAGCAAGTAGCCAAGGCAAGTACTCTGGCTGGGGGTAGCTGTACTTGCACACCTGAAACTTGTACCTGGAGATAGCTGGGGTCAGCTGGGTGGAGATCCCTTCCCAGCTTTCTGTGAACTTAGGAGAAAATGAAAAAGATCTCTGTATTAAGCCTGCCAAAGAAGGTAAGGTGGATTTGCCCTCAGGGATGCTGTTGACACTGACAGCTCATACTGGTCAAGAACACTAAAAGACATGCTGGAATTTCGGTTGACTTGTACAAAATTCAGTACAAGGCACACATTAGGTATGTAGCTCATGCTGGAAGCTCTTTGTGTTTTTTATTCGTAAGTGGCTAAGTGAATTTGTCATGTGTTCTGACTTAAGTCTCCTGTGCTTTAGCATTCAAATGCAGCCAGGGAGAGCAGCAGTGAAATGAATATGCAGCGTGGCTTTGTCTTGCAAGCTGGCTGATGGTCTCTGTGCCTCATGCTGCTTTTTAAAAAACAGTTGCCCTTTGTGAGTTAGTTCCTTTTGCCTAGCAGCAGATGATCAGATGGACTGTCTTTGATTAAAACTCACTGCATATTTGGTACTTAAATATAGTATCATTAATGATATTTAGTTTATGTACTGTCTGACCAGTCTGTGAGCTTACTTATTGCAGTATTTTTAGTAAGTTGATGTTGTTCTTAAATTTCTCAGCATGAATTCTTCTCGTTGCATTCTTTGTCTTTAGTACAGCCAGAATTGAAATAAAATATTTTGCATTCACTGGTCTGTAATCTTTTCTTTCCCTGCTGACTTTCATTCTGTGTTGTTTATAAGAGGAATTAGCTTAGAGAAGATAAGTTAATGGAACAAAAAAAAGTAAATTTGAAATAATACTGTAGGTCCATCAGGCCTCTGGATGGTTCCTTTAATTGCACTTTCTTTTGCAACTTGCTTGGAGCAGATACTTGAAAATATGTTTGAAGATTCAGATTTTTGGGAATGATGGTGGAACTGACAATATATTAGGATTTCAGGCTGACCTGGTGCTCAGGTCCAGCAGCCACAGACGGAGAGCCCAGTGCTGAGCATGATCCAGAGCTGCCCCTTTGCAAACCTGCTCCTTGTAAGTGACATTCAGTTGCTAATTGGTTAAATGCTCTCAAGTACTGAGCTGACCTCATTCCTTTACCTTCCTCATTTTTGGGGCAGTAAACATTGCAACATCAAAAGCTTCTGTTTCTGCTGAGCTGAGGAAAAAAAGACACTCAGACAAAGCACAAGGTTAACATACTTGTCTTCGACCTTGTGGTGGTCTCAGCAACTCGGTGGCAGACAAAGCAAACCTCCCAGTTAACGCTGTCTGTGTCCCACCCCGAGAAAAAGATTTGTGAGAGAAACAGCATTTGCCTGCAGTGCCTGCTAAAACAGCGTCCTGCTGTCCCCTGTGACCCTCGTGGAGCTCGTGCTGCAAGGATGTCACCCGTGAGCATCCATACCCCGTGGGCAGGGCAGGAGCAGGGAGTGCGGGAGGCTGGCTCAGTGCCATGCCAGGTGTTACCGGTGCTGCTGCCCACATGGTAGGTGACTTGGCTCTGGGCTCCCAGCACAAGTGGGAACAGCACAGCCAGAGTGCCTGTGCTGTGCAGAGTTCCTCCCTGTGACAGCTCATGGACTGAGAAAGCCCTTTGGAGCGAATGGGCTCTAGTGGTGTGATTTGTTTTTGTTTTTTTTTTGTTCAGGATATGGAGGTTTTGTTCTCTGACTTTGAACTAAGAGAGGCAGGGGTTCTCTTTCATTGCTGAAGAGCAGAGCCGCTGATATCTCCACCTATTCTTTCTTGGCACGTTGTTTTACTCTTGCTGTCTTAGGATGGATCACAAGCAAAATGTTGGCTCTTCACAGCTACAAAAGCCCCACTTAGATTTGGCAGCCCTTCCTTTAGGGCTTGAAGGCATGTATAGGTAATTAAGCTGTTTACTACAACCTCCCCTGCATAACAGCTCATTCATTTTGTCTTTTTAATGTCAATCCTCTTTTGTTACCTTCTGTCATTACCATGTCCTGAATTAGTTGTGTGGGAGTGAGATCCATAAAACTGTTTAGACATGGGAATACCATGGGGACTGTTGGCCTCAGCTCTTGCAGTAATGCTTTTGTTTCTCTATTTTTACAATGTACAAAATTAAATTCTTCCAGGCTGCACCATAAGCTTTTCAAAGCTGTTTTGCTGTATAATAGACTGAAGAAATTGATGCTTTCTGTGTGATAATCAGAGCACACTTCTCCACGTGTGTCCACACACTTCACAAAACTGACAGTAATTCTTGTCATGTAGTTGCTAATTTGTTCAGTGATTCTTAAACGTGTTAAAATGCAGAGATTTTTGCAGATTGTGCATACTAGCATTGAAAATGCCTTTTCCCTTAAATGGAAAAACATACAAGGACAAATGAAAAGGATAATCAATGAACTACATCGAAGTTGGTCTGTTTAAAAACTTTTTTCCAGGTCAGATTGCTTTGCTATGACCTTTCCTAAGGCTGTTTAAATATGGTACTGCAGCAATATGGTCAAGAGGGCATTGCTTAGGCTGATACCCCTGCAGCTCCTGAGTGCTGATTGGTAAAAATTATTTATATCTGGATTTCTGAGGGCACTGAAGCCTGTCCCCATCATCCGATGGAACAGCAGTTACATCTTTGTTTGGTGATGATAATGCAAACAGTGACATGAATTTACTTTTTGATTGACAAATCAAATAAATACTGCATTCAATCTTAATATGGAAATAACTTGTAGAGTTTGCTGTTGACTGTGTACACATTGCATCTCCTTTTATCTATTCAATGAAATTAATCTCCTGAAATTTATTGCCTTGGTTTCTCTGTTAGCGTTTTGGCATTTAGAACACATTATCTTACAGGGCAAATAAGAGCACAAGAGCAAACTTGTCTAAAGTATGCTGTTGGTAAATGTTTTCCTGCTGTATTGGAGCATTGGAGAATTATTTAATTTTCTTGGTGAAATAGTTGACATGTGTGAAACAGGAATAAACCTCCTTTCCGGATGTAGAGATTTTACAAAAAATGCATGCTGCTAAGTGCAATTGTCACTTCTCCATGAACAAATTAATCATGCTGCTTATGTTGAGCTCAGTGCTGTGAGTTGAACTGGCCTTGGCATCCCATTGCAACTGGGTATTTTTCATGCCCTTGTTAAAACTTTATTAACTGCAGAGGTTGTGCTTCATTAATGATAGCTTTGTTAATGACCTGTGGCATAGTGGGCAGGTAGAAATATACAGACATTTCATGAACTTGTATTTAAGCAAACTTTGTATTTAATTGACCTCTGTGTCAAAACTTCCTATCGAATATTTGCCTGCCAACTGATAATGCTTTGGGCAGTGACTAAATATGCTGAGTTGCCCTGGCATTTACAGGAGATAAAACTTGCTTGTGCAATACAGCAAATGTGGAATAAACCTCTTTTTCTGCGTTTTCAAATTATGCCCTGTGCTTTGATCCCTACATAAGCCTCCTCTTTGAGGCTCTGGGTCAGTGATTTGAACAAAGTGACTGTTCTTCTGTTATCACTTGGAAGGGCTCCTCTCCCTCTTGACCTTGAGAAAACTGTTTCTCTTCTTGCCAGCTGTCTTTGCAGTGACTGGAGGGTAATTGCTTTCTTCCTATGCACATGTCAGGCTCTTTGCTTTAAAACATGTACATGATTTCAGGTAACAGTCCAGGTTTTTTGTATGCCAGTGGGGGTTTTTGTTGGTGTCACCTTAAGGATGTTATCAGGATTAGACAAAAATGAACAAGTATTAATTTGCAGGATAATGTTATTTAGTTTATTAAACTAAATATACCTGATATGTTTAGCTAGTTAATTCATAAGTAGGCATGCCTTTTTTTCTTCCTTACTTTTTGCAGTTGAAAGTTTGCTGGGAAGCATTTTGGGTTAAAGTGGTATTCCTGTGTTGACTGAAGAGCTTTTAGCGAGTGCTAGTTGTGGCAAAATGCCTTCTTCCCATAGACACCATATGGTTAAGGTGTATCAAACTGCAGGTTTGTGAAGGAGCAGCTCCTCTGCTGAGTTAAAACCATGACTCCTATATTTAAATAGAGATCTTGAGGCTCTTAGGAATTAATAAAAGAAATCTACTCTTATATTTGCCACTGTTGTATCATTGTCAACATAGTGGTCTATGGGAGATGTCTCGTCCTTGAGCTGATCCCATGTCCTTAGGTTTGGGTTCACTTGAAACAATGAGGATTTGGGAAACTATAGGCCTTTATACCTTAATCTATGTAGGCTTCCCTTTAGATACGCTATTTCTATGCACATAATTGAATCAGAAAGCTTCAATTAACCTTTTCCTGAAGGAAAATTTCCTGCTCCTGGGTTACTTTTAGTGTTTCAAATCATATTCTTGCCAAACAGTAGGGAGAACCTTTAACTTAAATAACAATAATTAAACCTTTAACCGGTTAGGAAAATTACATTCTTCAATGTTTAACATCACCCTGCCCTTTATAAAAAGAAACTTGAGGAATGTTTCTGCATGTTGAAGTTCCAATGTCACCTTACTTCAGGGCATGGGCTGTGTCTTGCTGGAAACCATCTGTGGGCTCAGTTCACTCACAGGCTGCTTGCACGCTTTTGAGGAAGGGCTGCTGAGGTAGCTGCAGGCCACTGTGGGGAGAGGCACACAGACCTGGATTTGGCTTGGAAGCACACAGTGAAAGCTGTGCTTGCATTTTATGTACATGCTTCTGTGGATTGCGGGGCAGCAGATGTTCATGGTGAGTGTCTGATTGTGGCTTGGTGCTTCATTTCTGTTTTGCAGTACTGATGTGGAGAGGTTGTTCTTAACTGATCACAGACCCTGTGAACTCAGCTGGTTGTCCTTAATTAGGGTCATGCATTTATCCCTTGCATCATACATCTATCCCTTGATTCACTTGGTGTATAGTGGCCTTTTGGCATGTTGTTAAGCTTTGCATTAATCTTTTGAGTGTGACTTTGTGCATGCATAAAGCCTCATTAATGGGGAAAATACCTGTGTTTGTACAACATGGTGCAGAATGTTCTTTTTTATTATATATATGTGATACAGGGAGAGAAAGTAAGCTGCCAGTCCAGTAGGCCTGGTTACTTATGGATTTTTTTCTCTGCCTCCTTAACATGCCTAAGCAGAAAAGCCTCTTTCAAAACATTTGAGCAAGTTTTTTCATATCTTTTTTAATTCTGATTTGTTTGCCACCCAGAAGGCACAGCTTTTAGACCATAGTTGCTCCTGCATCCTCTCATTTTCTCTGGCTGTGGGAGGGGTGGGTGGGTTTGCCAGGCCCCAGCCACTAGACTCAGCTATGGGCTGGGAAGTTTTATGTGAATGTTTCCATCACCATCTGCAAGAGCTTAAAACAGTGTAAGGACTAGAGGAGAACACGAGGAGGGAGCACCACCAATATAGGATGGCAGATCCTTACACAAGAGATTGAGAGAGATGACACTGGGCAAGTCAGAAAGGAGTGCTGCATTTGTTTGTTCAGTTAAAAATGAGGAGTAAAATAATAGTAATACAGGTAATCACGGAAAGGCCATTGTGTTTCAGCATCAATCATTGCCCTGCTAATGCACGAGTTGTGGCTGCTACCTCTACTTTCTTATAGGTAAAAATTGTGCATGGCTGTAAGTAATTTGTAGAGTAGATGGTGTCGGACCACTTGTCATGTGAGTTTAAATAGTAAGAGCTCTGTGGCCTAGTTTCATCTGGAATAATTTTCTTCTTAATAGCTGGTACAGTGCTGTGTTTTGGGTTTAGTATGAGAATAAGGTTGATGACACATAGATGATTTAATTGTTGCTGAGCAGGGTGTACTCTAAATCAAGGCCTTTTCAGTGTTTCATGCTCTTCCAGGGAGCAGGTGCATAAGGAACTGGGAGGAGGCACAATTAGGACAGCTGACCCAAGCTGTCCAAAGGGATATTCCATACTGCAGAATGCTATGGTCAGTGTGTAAACTGAGGGGAGTGGGCTGGGAGGGGCCAGCTGCTGCTCAAGGATGGCCCGGGCATCAGTTAATGAGTGGTGAGCAATTGTCTTGAGCATCACTTGTCTTTCTTGGGTTTTATTCCTCCCTCTCTTTGTTATCTCCTTTTTCATTATTATTATTATTATTGTTGTTGTTATAGTAATTGTTAGTTTTGTTAATTTATTAAACTGTTCTTAACTCACAGGGTTACCTTTTTCTGATTCTCTTGCCTATTCCACCAGGTCTCTGGAGGGGTGTTATTTAGCAGCTGTGGAGTGTTATTTAGCAGCTAGAGTCAAACTCTGATACTCTGGTTTTGCAGCCTTCATTAGGTTCCCAAGTAATTTTCCAGAGGCCATACCCGATTCTCCACTTTTACTTGACAGGTTCCCAGAACTCTGACTTCTTTATTCTTTTTTTAGCCCTTTCAAAACCATCATCATCTCCCTTGGAAGCACACGAAAGCAGGCTGCAAGTCTGGTCATGCCTTGCAGAATAAAAATAATATCCTTTGGTTCTTCTTTGTATTGATTTGTTGTTCTATCACCACTGCTAAGTGGTTGCATTATGGTGCAGGAAGGCACTGCTAATGTTTTCAAATGTTTCTCTTTTTTTAAATCTGTCTTAATTGGCTCATACATTCTAAATTCACTGCTGGACTTGTTTAGATCAGAGACTCAAATCTCAACTCTAGTTGTACAATTGCAGAGCTATGATGAATTTCCAGTTGTGCAGACTGAATACCTCTTGGTTTCACAAAGCACGTCAGGCTGAAACAATGCATCCGCTCAAGTATCGGCTGCATATAGCACAGCCCAGTTTTCTAAGCATTTGTGGGATTGTTTGTGTCTTAAAACACACATTAGGAAGCTGTTAGAATTCAGTTTTGCATCCTGTAGGATGAGAAACAGAGATGTTTCTCTGTGAGCACTCAGTAATGTTGCCAGATTTTAACTTCATTTTACAGTGTATGAAGAACAATCATCTTGGAGTGTTTTACTTGCATCCTCTTGTGTTGCCCTCAAAGGAGAGATGCATGGCCTTGGAAGGAGATGACCATCTTTGAACCTGCAGTGACTGAGGGGCCAACTGCACATGTGAAGAAGCCTAGCAAAGTGTTGTATAGGAAGGGAAAGGTGCAGGGCAGTGATCTGAAATGCATCTGTAGGAAATCTCCTGTCCCTTGGTTTTCTGTCCCTATGCCGAGACATGTTGTCATCACTTTCAATACTCCTTGTGCATCCTGGGCAGGAACAAGGTTAAAAACTATAATGTTAGTACTTTTATCCTTTAGAAAGATAGTTAGATCTTTGAGGTAGTTGATTTTCTGAATAATGAGACAATGTTGGTTTTTTTTCTGTTTTGAAGGCAGAGGGTTTGTTTAACAGGGCACATAGTGGTTAGGATTCTGTCCTGAGCAGCACAATGCCATGGCATAACACTTGTACCTAAACTAATTTTTTTTTCTTCTTTTAATTCTCAGAATCATGGGAAAATGAAGGGGGTTTTATTGAACCTTCTTCAGTTTAAAGCCAACTGTCATTCATACTTGCCTGACCTTTGTTAGTACTATTTACTTATGGATGATGGTACAATCTGGCATGATATTTAGCATCTTAAAATGAAGGTGCCAAGTATGCAGCCACACAAGGTCTCACAGGTGTACAGAGAGAACATAATAAAGTTTCAAGATTGACTTCTCATAGTGTGGCTGACTGCATAAAGAAATGGCAACAAGGCAAGCACTGGGGTGCATTTATAGTGCCAGTATGCATACTTTCTTCTTTTAGGTAAAAGTATAAAAATTCTCTTGTATTGAGGATTATAACTAATTCATTGTATCGCATGTAATTTTGTGTGCTAGGGCTCACCAGAGAATTTTGCCCCTCCCAAAGCACTCCAGGTACGACTCCACAAGCACTGGAAATGGAATAAGCACACGAATAAATACTTAACATACTGTAACTTGCCTAATGGTGACTTGTTTATGTGCTTTTTCAGCATGATCTGGTTTCCAAAACACAAGCGTCCTCTGAAAGGTGTCAGTTACCCACCTGAACACAGGGGTTGTAGTTTCACATCTTAGCAGGGCATCTTAATTCAGGTTTTATGTGCACTCTTCTCCCTGTACAAGTCAGATTTGCATGGTGTAGCATTACCTTTGTGACTGTCGCACTCAGCTTTCATGGTCTTCTAATTCTTCCAATTTTATTGGATTGTTGTATCTAGTCAGCATGTGAATATGATATAACTTCTTTATAGCTAAACTTCATTCACAGGATAATGCACACAACCATTTTTTGCTTTGTACAGTGTTTCACATGTGCAGGAGAATTTTAAATACTTTTATAGATTAGATGGCAGACTTTTATGTGTCAAGCTACTAAATGCAAAGGAGGTAACCAAGAATTATCCACTCCATACTTTGAGTTTTATTCCTAAGATGTCCCCTGAGTTCAGTGCTCAGTGCAGGATTGTGGCTGGAGGAATGGGCAAGTGAATGACAAATGTTCTTGATGTTCAGATTTGGTGCTGCAGGTGCCGATGTTGGAGGAAGTGAGGGACATGTGGAAGGACAGTCCCACTTGTCACTCTTTTTTTCCTACTTTTTAAATTTTATTATGCAATTATGAGGCATGGGCATTTAAAGAAAACATAAATTGAAGCTTATAAACACACAGTGCTCTTGAATGTAATGGTCATGCAAGGCTGGGCTTTCCATCCTTCGTCCTACTGACTCTAGTCTCATTGATTCTGTTAGAAAATGCAACATTTTGACCAAGGGTCATTCAAATAGGCTTTGGGGACTGTAACTTTATTTTTCTCCTGTGAAAATATAAAGTTGGTTTGAGTGAAGTATACAGACAGAGATTACGGGAATTCCATTATTAAAGGAAAGAAAATTTTTTAAGACTTTCTTGCAGGTGGTTTTTGAATAAAAGAAATTAGACCAGAAATTAAAGGTAAAATCCTTACGGCCCTCTGGACTTAGCTTTTTTTCCCCTTTCTCTTCTCAACTCTCTTTATTAACTCTCTTTAGCTTCCCAGGCTTCCTGAAGTTAATTTTCCATTGTGAGCTGCGGCTAAAAGTGTTATCACAGAATAAGCTGAGGTGAAATAGACCCACAAGGATCAAGTCCAGTTCCTGGACCCTGCACAGGACCATCCCGAAGAGTCCCCTCATGTACCTGAGGGCATTGTCCAAATGCTTCTTGAGCTCTGTCAGGCTTGCTGCTGACCACTGCCCTGGGGAGCTGTTCCAGTGCCCAAACACCCTCTGGGTGAAGGTTCTCTTTTAAATACTCAACCTGCACCTCCCCTGACAGCTTCAGGCCATTCCCTCAGGTCCTGTCACTGTCACCACAGAGCAGAGATCAGGGTCTGCTCCTCCTGTTCCCCTCACAAGAAGCTGTAACTGTAGTGAGGTCTCCCCTCAGTCTCCTCCAAGCTGAATAGACCAAGTGCCCTCAGCTGCTCCTCACACGGCTTTCCCTCAGATCCTTCACCATCTTTGTTGCCCTCCTTTGGATGCTCTCTAACAGTTTAATGTCCTTATTTTTATTGTAGTGCCCAAAACTGCCCCCAGCCCTAGAGGTGAGGCCCCAGCTCAGAGCAGAGCAGGACAATCCCTCCCCTGCCAGTCTGGTGATGCTGTGCCTGATGCCTCCAGGACACACTCCTGGCTGCCAGGGCTCTGCTCATTTGTGTTCAGCTTGTCATTGACCAGGAGCTCCAAGTTCCCTTGTTTTCCCTGTTGCAATACCAGCACAGCTTTTGTAAAAAGATGGAGCTTCAGATTGAAAGAGTAGCTGTTAATAAACACTGCTCATAGTGCTTTGGGAGGGAGGCTTTGGCGCAAAGCTGTCTAGCAAATGCTGTGCTTTGGCTTTCCTTACAAAAAGTCAACTTGTTCTTGTGCCATGCTCATATTCTCCCTGTTTCCATCTAACCTAATTTGCTACAGAAACTGTCTTCTGTTTCAGTTATTAAAAAAAAAAAGGAAGCAGTTCCTAAACCCTAGGCGGAAGTTTTCTGCAGGGTCATTGCTGTACATTACAATTACATCAGTTGAAATAAACGTGCATGCTTCGCTTTTTCTTCCTCCCCGTTTTATTTCTGTTAATACTCCTTTAGTCTTGACTGCACTGCTCTCAAAGCCCTGGGCAGTGGTGAGGAGGTTTCCAGTACTGCAGTGCTGGTGTATGGGCTCAGTGTTTAGGCACGGGATATTCCCCTTCAACACTTTATTCCAGGAAGATGCTCTTGTGCAAAACCACAGTGCTGAGTGATGCCAGATGTGCTGCTGCTAAGGGGGTCTTTGCAGGATGAAATGTCCTTGTTTGTAGATGGATGCTGGATCCTTCTGGCGTGTAGAGACAGTCATGAACCATTTTCCTCTGATTCTTAGTAGTTCAGTGGGTATGTCTGTGTGCTTGCTTCCAACTTGCTCTTCCTGTTTGGCCATCTCCCTGTGTTTTCTCTCTGTCTGAAGTCATCCCATGCCATATCAAGAGCTATTGAGTGCAAGGAGATGAATGTTGTGTGAGTGTTCCAATCCTAGGACAGTCAGATCCTAATTTGAGCAATTTTAGATCTGCTGAAGGTATAAATAAAATTTCTCTTAACTTGCCCATCTGAAGATCATTAGGTTCTGATTTCATGAGATACTGTGTACTGAGTGCAAATAGATGTTCTGTTTTGCAGTATCCTTTCTTGTATATATTTCTTTCTCTAAAATGCTTTATTACCACTTCTGTTTATGTAATAAGGTAACCATTACTGAAGGATTTGGAATGGAATGACAGGAGAAGTAATGTGATGAAATTACCCCCTTATATATACCCCTGCCCAAAGTCTTAGTTTACCCGACGCATTTTCAAATGGCTTGAAATCCCAGTGAGGTTAAACTGTTTGAAACTAGCTTCTCTCCTTCGTCCCACACTTGTTATGCTTCCCTGAATTTTCTACAAGTGATCTATTTCTAAACTTCATTATGCTGGTGCTGCTGGTGAGTGTGGAAGCTCAGCACTGTGGGTCCTGATGTGTCAGCAGCAGGCTGGAGGGTTTGCTGCTGGTGCAAGGGGGCCAAAAATCTGAATCACATTGCTAAATACAGAGATGCAAAATAAAGTTTAAAAAGAGCTTCTTGTACTTTAACAAAACTGAAGTGCAAAATCCGCAGCACCCGTGCTTCAGCTGGTTTCCCATAAATACATCTATGCTTTCAGATCAAGATGAAGTCCTTTTCATTGCTAACATTAGGCATGGCTGGGACCTAAGAGAGTATTCAGAAAGGGAAGAAAAGGGTAATCTGGAGTTGGCAGGAAGTTGAGAGGCAAAGGGAATGCATTCAAGGCGCGGTTAAGGCTTGGGGAATACAAAGGAGAAACGGGGCAGCTTTGGCAAATGGACAGAAAAGAGTTGACAGCTTTGATTATCAGTGCTGTCTTCCAGTTCTCAAGCAGCTGAGTGTTTTCAGTGCATCTACAAAAGCAAACAGCAGAGTGATCGCTGGGTTTTTGGAGGAGGGATAGTGTGTACTTCTGGAGGAGGAAAATGAGGAGTCACCTCTGCAGTGGCAGGGGTTGAGAAACATTACTTTAAAGAGAAAACACAAATCAAGATTTCCAAAAGCAAAAGCTAGTGCCTAAATTTAGGATTCAAAGTCCTAATTTAAGAACAGAGAAAGTGGCTGTTTTCCAAAAAGGCTGATCAGCCAGGCCTGACAGCACAGTTCTCTCAGAAGCCAGAACAATTATTTAGATTCCTATTTTGGGGATTTTATTGGAATTCAAGTTCAGGCACTTAGCTGTGAAAACTGGGATCTATTTCATAGAGTTCTTGAGCAGCAGAGTGACAGCTGGAGGATCCTTTTGAAAGGGAGCAGGTTCCCAGTGCTTTGAGCTTAAAGTGTTTTTTGTTGTTGTTTGATTTGGTTAAAAAGAGTGCCATGGGACAGAAAACAAACCTTTATATTTTTGTGTGTCATCTTTACACTTGGAAAGTTACTCTGAAGAAACTCAAGAAACGCCATCAAATTGTGATGAAGAATTCTTAAATTGCTTCATAGCGTAAACCCTCTAGAATGCATTTTCTGGGGAAAGCATAGGAGAAAATTTCCTTTGAAAGGCAGAAGCTGATTGAAGTCCTCCAGGATGTAGTAGCCATTTCCTCAGAGTAGTAATGTGCCTTAGAGAAGAGCCGGCTGTCAACGCTGGTAGCCTATATGAAACATTTTCTATAAATAATTTTTTTAAACATACTCTACAAGGAGTACATGTTTCTATGTAGGCTTTGAACGGTATTTTTGATTGCCAAAGAAGCACTGGGGTTATCCATTTTCATGGCAGGCATTGAAATACCAGAACAGGTTGGTCGCAGAGGTGATGGATGCCCCATGCATGAAAACTTTAAAGGCTGGATGATGCTCCGAGCATCTTGAGTGGAAAGTGGTGGAGTAGCTGCCTAGATAAGCTTCAAAGGTCTCTTCCAAACCAAGCCATTGCATGATTCTGTGAAGAGTGTGCCTTGCTGTGGGATGACTTGTAGGTAAAGGAGCGTTGCTGCTCGGTCACCTGCAGAATTTGCTTACTTTCAGTATTAGGAAATAGGCCGATCACAGTGTTTCAAATGGCCACTGGTTTAATTTTTCTGGAAGTTGATGTTTCTCTGAATTGGGAAACTATTCTAATTTAAAAAGAGCCCTTGTAGTTGCTGCTGTTGAAGCAGTGTTTAATGTTGTGTGGCTGTTGGCAGGAGACTTGATGCATTTTCACATGACCCCCTCTGGAACAAAAGCAGATTGTTTCCTTCTGTTTTTCTGTTACACAAATGAGTTCCTTTTGAAACAATTTCTTTTTCTGCAAATTCTGGAAATCGACACCAGGAGTAGTTTTTCCTTTGCTGTGTCTTTTACAATCTGCTGTCTGATAATGCTGGCACGAAGAGCTGCTTTGGGGTACTAGCTCAAAAAAGCTGAGACCTCTGCAGAGAGCCTCTTCCTCTTGGAAAATGAGTTTTTCTTCCAGTTTTATGTGGACTTTCATTTCTTGCTGTCTTTACTATAGCTAGGCAGAGTTTGTTTCTGGTTTCTTAGTTGTTCCATTTACATATATGCATTTTTAGCGTTCAGTAAATGTAGCAATATATTTAGCAAGTCAGTTCTGGATTGAGCTCTTTTGCATATTTCAGTATAACAAACGTCTGGTTTTGCACCAGCCTCTGCCATCTGAAGACTTTGCCTGTGAGAAGTGAAGTTGAACTCAGATGTGGATTATTGGCTGATGCAGTGATGCATAACTAGGTCAATTAGTACTGGATCAGAAGAGGAACAAATTGATTAAGTGGTGATCTTAAACAACAAAATGAGTAATTCACAATTGAAGGGGTTTTGTGGTGAGATTTAATAGCTGACGAACTAAAAAAAAGAAAAAAAGATGAGGTGACAAATAAAGGTGTTTTCTCTAAATAGCTTTTTTCCTCCTTGTAATTATATACTCATTTCTCACAGTCTTCCCGATGTTCCTGCTTCTGGTGACACAAGTTATATTTCCTTACTCTTACAGTGTGCCAGTGCTGTGGCTGTTAACACAAGTGGGGTGACATAATCCCAAAAATGCACTTCTTTCTGAAGTGTTTGCTTACTTGGGCTGGGCTTCTTAAGTCAGGAAATAAAACCAGTATGAATTAGGGCTGTAAAATACTTTCAACACTTGTGGTAATTTTGATCGAGTCCTTTTGTTTGTGCCTGGTGACCAGATTGCAGTGCTGTTCTGTGGCTTTCCCTAGTCCCAAGCAGTGTGACATGGAAGGGAAAGTTTGTTCTGTGTGTCCCTGAGAGCCCTGCAGGGAGCAGTGGCTGGTGGTACCGGCAGAAGTCCCTGGGCCCTGCAGTGGAAGGGATGTGGGCTTATTACAGAAGACCACAGAGTGGAAATGCATGACCTAAGTCCCTTACATTTGCTTGGTCCCATGGGAAGTCAAAATCCCTGCAGGCCTTCCAGCACTGGTTCCCAGTCCCACTTGGGTCTGGGGAGAAAACAGTTTGGATCCTGCTTGGCTTTTCTTGCTGGATCTGGATGAAATTAAGGTTTCACTCCCAGCTGACTAGACCTAGAGGATATATGATTAACTTAACTTGCATAAATCAGAAATCTGCTAGAGATGGGATTTTCACAGGCTGAAGAGAGATATTTCTTTAGGTAGAACTAAAAAAAAAAAGTATATAAACTTTATTTTTTTAGCAGCCACATATAAGCTTGTGTAATTGTTTTGTGGTGTGGATATACTGACAGCTTGTGTTGCTTATGTTATTTTCTCATAGCTAAAAATTGTTGCTAATGTTAATACTTGGGAAAGGAGAAACACCATAAAGAGAAACCATTCTATTAGAAGTGGATAAAATTTTATTAGTGAAAGTACTGTACAGTTCTGGATAGAAAAGAGGAAATTGGAAGGGTTGGGGGGTTTTTTGCTTTTTCTTAAGAAGAAAATTACTACCTCTTCTCTTCTTAAGAAGATTACTTCTTCTTCTCTTGAGGACAGCATTGTGCACAGTTGTCCCTGCTCTTGGAGAGTGTTGCTGCTCCATTCCTGCTTTAACCATGGTGAGGTACCACAAGATGGGTGCCTCCATGTACAGACCAGGTGCTACCAATAAATAGTGTGAGCAGCTGATAGATGGCATTGGAATCACTCTACTGGTGTTGGTTGAATTTTATCTGGTAATGTCTTACAGTAAGAAGTTTCTGGAACTGGACATGCTCGTGCCATGAGATGCTGTATTTTCTCCCTGGACTCTGCAGCCCTTTGTGTCACTCAGTGACTGTTGATCTTTTGGTTTTATGGGCTGTTAATCAGAGCTGTAATCAGTCACCTATCTGCAGATGATAGCAGAGCCAGTTTTTACTTTTTTCCTCCTTCCCTTCTCCTCCCTAGATGGCCTTGCTAGTTATTTGAGACTCTTTGTTAAAATAGCTTCCTAGTCTTGATCTGAAAATTTCAGTGTTGCTGGCTTTCTCAAAGACCAGTCCTCCTCCTCACTGAGGGATCTTTCAAGATGCCAGCTTTTATTTGCATGTACAAAATAACAGCATTAGAAAGAACTTCAGGTTAGTCTGAACTCATTATTTTAAGCTTCAGTGCACCTATAACTATGATTAAGGCCCTCAGTGAGAAGTGTAGCTCATATACCAACGACTCTCTGAGACTGGAATAAGCTTCATGTACTTAACATATGCTGAGAAAGTCCAGTATGTTAGCTAGAATTTTTGCACTCTAGTATTTTCTTTGTTAACCCTAACAGAATGTGTTCAGATGGTTTAACTATTTTCCTGAGCAGAAGAACTAACTTTCTCCTTTTCTTTCCATTTCAGTAGGTTGTAGGATGGAACTTGTGGATAAAACAATCAATAGTTACTTTGATGTTTGGCTTGGACCCAGAGGTAAGATTTCTCAAAAGTTGACACACAAATAAAACTAATCTTACTAGCACATAAGAAACATTTTTCCTCTAAGTTGACATTGACAGGTGACTACTTTCTTTAGAATCTGCAAGGCATCAAAATGCCTGACAGTGTAATAAATAAGAGTTTATTTAGTGCTCCTGATCTTCTGACCTGAAGAAGTCCTTCTTCTTACTGCTTTATTTTTTTAAATGTAGCTTTTATTCTAAAACAGCCACTTCAACTTGCATTTAATTAAATAAAAAATACTCTTGCCTTCATACCTATAGCACTTCTCAGGAATTTTTCATTAAAAATATCAGTAGTTTTTGGAAAGCATCACTTCTTTGAAGCCATTCTCTTTTGAAGAAGCAGTAGGTTTTGCCCAGGAAAAAAACTCTGCAGGCGGGGAACTGGAGTGCTGGTCAGTGTGAGGAAGGCAGAGGCTGTGGAACCAGGACAAGCAGTGGCCTCATGCTGCAGGCTTGGCTAGGATGGTCTGTTTCCACTTGGTTCTGACCAGGGGGGTTAAATGCTGCATCCTGCACAGTGTGCAGAGCAGTGCTGCTCAGTGGCATGTGCTTTCCTCTGACTGCTGCAATAATGCCTTTTCTCTGTCCCACTCAAGATCCAGTGATGGTGCCCCTTCTTCACAGGAGAAAGGCCACAGGAGGTGGAACAAGCCTCTGATTCTTCTAAGTGTGTTTTCTGTTTGCTTTTATTAATATCTCAGTGTCCTTGTTGCTTCTCTAAGCCTAATTAAATTAGCCTGGATGTGCTGGTATAAAATAATGCATGGCATATGGTCCGTATTTGCTGTATGAGAAAAATCATGAACCATAAAGGTGGCAAATCCAAACAATTCTCTGCCTTGCCTACCTACTTTTCAACCTGCAGTTTTAAGGCCTCATTTCTTACATTCAGGATCCATGTAGGATTCGTTTGAAATTAAGTCAAGACTGTGAGTGACAGCAATACTCAAGTTGTTCATTTATAGTTTGGTTAACTTGGTTTCAGTACTTTGGGCTGACTTGAGTGACAGGAGTGAGATACCGTGCTGTTGGCAGGTATGGAGAGCACAGTTGTTGTTCAAAAGGATCACACTCATGTTCTAAGTAGTCCCCTAAAATTCTCTGATTCCAGGTAGTTTATGTGCTTTCCCGGGAAGTCTGTGTATTGCCACCACCAGACTGGTTACTCAGGCAGGACTGGCTGCTCTGTGTTCAATTGCTCATACAAGGACTCCAAAATTTAATTCTTTTTAATAGCACGTACATAACTCTAACTGTGTTAGTATTGGCTAGAGAATAATTATAAGGATCATCCACCTATAACTACAGATTTCACTGCTAGGTGTGACTTTGCTGACTCTAGGAAATAACGTGTACCATCAGGAAGGGATGATTTGAGAAAATAAAAGGGAGAGATTTGTTGAACCTTTCCTTTATAATTTTATCTCTGGTATTCAAGTGGGTGACAGTTCTGAATGGCAATGAGTATTTGAAAATAATAGTGGTAATAATTTAAGAATATTTTAGCCTTAGGAAAGGAATTATTTCTGCTTTTTTAAAGATGTAAATAAAATGTTGTTTGTAGTTAGCAATGTGGCCCTTAATAAAAAGGCTTGCTGCACTTCCTTCGTCTTTGTTTGGTATTCCAGCCCTGGAAGCATTTTGGGTACAGCTATTTTTAGATGTGTTGAATTCTTCTCCTTACAAAATCTAAGTGTTTTGTATGTTCTTGCTTCTTTGTTTCAGACCCCAGGGTAAAAGGATGGCTTCTTCTGGAGAACTATACACCTACCTTTATCTTCTCAGTCTTCTACTTACTAATCGTATGGCTGGGACCAAAGTACATGAGGAACAAGCAGCCATTCTCATGCAGGGGTATTCTAGTGATCTACAACCTCGGACTTACACTGCTTTCTCTGTATATGTTTTATGAGGTAAGAGAAGAAGGATTGGTCAGGCTTATTTTGCAGTGTCTGTTTAAATTACATTGGCTCATGTTGAAAATAATCTGAGCGCAGTGCTTCTGAATTCAGGAAGCATCTGCAGAAATGGTGCAAGCATTTTGAATGTCACTTCTCTGGGGAGAAAACCCTAATTGTAATGTTAGCTCTAAGGATGGTGAGACTCAAACCGTGCCTTAAACACCCATGCTGACCCTGGTTAGCAATGTTTCAAATGCACTTTTCTCAGCTGGTGCAAGTGAAGTCCTGATCTTTCATCACGAACTACTGGCTACTTCTTCAGTAACTTCTCGATGCTCAATGTGATACTGGACTGTACAAAGTACTTTGCAGCAAAAGTGTGGCTTTATCTGGAGGACAAAACATTTTATTTACTTGTGTTTAATCATGCACCCACTCCGTGCGTCTATTTCTGTAAGCTTGCAGTAGGTTCTTTTGCATCCTCTTGGTTTTTCTGGGGAAGAAAAAACATTTCTGAAACAATGCCATTGTGATTGATCTGTTTCTTTGAGCTTAAAATCTAAACATATAAATATATTTCAGACTGAATTGAACTTTCTGTGGACTTATTTTCCTTTCATAAAAACACAGAGATGTAGGCAGTGTAAAACATTCTGCTTCCCAGAGAGCTCTTTATCTGCTTTTACTCAGAATTGTATGTTTTTATTCAAGTGAAATTGAAGAACTATGGTAGTGTAAATAATGATGTTTCTGACACACTTTTAGCCAAAGTATTTTTTCTTTCTATGAGGAGGTATTTAATTTTCAACATCCTCTTTTCAATTCTTTCACTACAGTCTTTTCAAATACAACCTACGGCTAAAACTACCAATTTTTCTTTTTTTTGGTATGAGCGTAGAAGTGTATATAAGCTGCAGTTCTCCTATAAGTTTGTAGTTAATTCTATAGTGTTTTACAAGGTAAGTGTTTAGAGATCAAGTGATTTAAAACCAGTGTTATTTCTCCTGTGTAGTGAATTGTCTACTCAAAAATTACTGGGTTGAGTTACTAAGAAATTTGATACTTAATTGTTCAGTTGGGAGCAGTGTTGGATTCAGTAGGTGCTCGGAACTACTTGTTCTTGATGTGCTTACATTTCTAAGCTCCTTGTCCAGGGTGTTACAATCCAGAAAAAAATGTCTGCTGAATCAGTTTAATTTGTCTAAAAGTAGTGTTGATGTTGCCTTCAGTGTCCATCTGCATTACTTTATGCAGTTATTTATTTACAGTTATATAATTATCTATTGTTTTAGCCTCCGCTTATGTTTTTGAGAGTTTACAAGTGCAGACTTTTCTTCATTTGTACCAAGTGTGGCTGAAACTCTCAGGATAGCCAATCTTTCTTCTTTGAATACTTGGAATAATACTTACAGTTTCTAAATTACTGTAATGTTCTGCTGTGTTACAAAATTTAAACAAGAGAAAATACCTGAACTGTTGATCCTATAAATGCCTTTTTCTTGCTAACATTAAGCTGGTTACCAAGGTAGGAGGGTTCATTATGTGCTGAAGAAGTCCTCCTACTTGTAACCAGATAAATAGCTTTTATATTGTAGAGCAATGACACAATTAAAATACAGTGAATATTAAGATCCCTCCTGCCTATATAATTAAATGCTTTATGTAAAAATGAGTATTGTCTTAATCTAATATTATCTTTATGGAACCGTTCATTGGCATTGTAAATATACCTTCTTGTAAAAGGGCACACGCAAAGCTAGAGCATTATGAAGATCATTAAACACATGGTAGTGGCAGTGAAATGTGGTTGGCAGTACTTAGAAGCTGGATGTGAGGGCAAGTGATGCTCTGCAACAAGGGACTGATCCCACAGAAATGCTGCAGAGAACCGTGCTGGCATAACACCACACTGCTTGATGTTTGCAGGGAGAGAGCCAAAGGGCATAGAGAAAATGGGTTCTTCACCTCCAGGTATGTTCTCTCTCTGAAGTACCTGCACAATTACTCCTGTTGTTGCACAGCATGTGATGCCCTTGGCTGTATCTCATCAGTCTTGGAAATTTTCCTTTGAAGGATTAGCCATATATCAGTAGCAATATGTAGTACACTTACTTGCTTTTGAGACAGAATGGTGAGGAGCAGCATTCAGAAAACTTGTGTAACTCCCTGTTATCCTTGTTGACATTGTGATTTTCAGTTGGATTGAAATTTTTCAGTCCTACTGTGAGGAAAATCATAAAATGTCACCATTTATAAACTTGTCTAGTAGTATGTCTGAAATGAAGTTGGTTTAATAGCTTGTCTACAGTACATCTGAAACCCTACTTTGAAGTTTTTCCTGAGTTATAGCTATGGTGATTCAGGTCATGATTCATAGCATCACAGCTCAGTTTGCCCAAAACGATGTTAAAGTGAGGCATCCTCCCAACAGGGATTAAAAGGATGACCTACTTAGTTTTCTGACTTATATGTCTGAATGATTGTAAGCAATAACTTGGGGGAATTTGTCATTATAGGATTTGTGTAACTCCAGGTATTATGTACCTGGTCTAAAATCACTAGAAATCGTAGACCTCTTTGTGTGGAATTCCTGATAGTTTCTCTCTGTTCTTGCTATACCTTTTTTATTTGGATATTTAATGACTTGGGTGGGTTTTGGTACTCTCAGAAAAGTGGACTGCTCTTGTCCCAGACAATATAACAGGCAAGGTAGATCTAGGGGAGCTAGAGAGGTTTCTCCAGGCTAATTTGTCACATACTTCAGGAGGACAGGATGTTCTGTCAGCAGTGTTTTATTCTGTAAAAATCTACAGTGCTTGGACTTGAAGGAGAAATAACGCTCTTATGTCTCAGGCAGGGCCATCATGGGATGGCTCTGTGCATGGTGGAGAAGGTGCCTGGCTGGGACTGGCAGGGGGTTACAGGATATGGGCTATCACCTGCTGGCTGGCATGGCCACGTCTGGAGGAGCAGCTGGACCTGTGTTATTTTGGGGGTTTGTTAGCAAAAGTGGCCAAATTGTCTGAGCCACCTGGTCACTGATGATGGCTCACTTTAAGTGATCTCTACTGTCTTTGTTCTTCATCTGAAAAATTAACTCCCTGCTGAACCTGCCTGAGGAAAGTCTTAGATTTTCCTGATGAGTGAGGTGTTGCATATGCTGTAGGAAAAGTCTTAGGAAGCTGGGGACTGTGTGCAGAGGTGCTGTGCAGTGAGCCATGGGTGGCAGCTAGGCTGCTCTTTTCTCTCCCCTTTATTTCTCCACCCTCCTGAAGCCCTTATCTCTGCCCTGGGGTGGCTGCATTCATGTAAAGATAAAATTCCCTATCTGTGCAGGCATTTGCTTGCTTTGATCAGACATGAACTTCTGTTTATTCTAATCTAGCTCTGTTTTGAACCGTGTAAACCCATCACGCCTTGACAGCGTGATGCAGTGCTAGGTCCCTTATCCGCCCCTCTCCACTAAGTCTCAGACTTCTGTTTTACCATGAGAAAAAAAACAAAATCCTTCCCAGTAACACCTCTCCTCCACCTAGTCATACTGGTGCTAGTGTCTTGGCTTACTTTCCTAGCAGAGTTGATAAAAACACATGTGCCACAGCATTTTAAAGAATTCAGTAACAGAATTACAAAATGAAAGCAATAGAAAAAGTAAAGCTTCATTGTGGGGGAAGAAAATGTGGGTTGTTTCAGCACAAATGTGACCATGAGCTGCAGGTTTTTCCCCTGAGCTGAGGGACTTGACCCTGAGTTTAATTTAAATTGGTTTATGAAGGAACTGCCTTTTTGTGCTGTTCAGAAACCACATGAAGTGGTTTACTCTAGTGCAAATGGTTATAATTGGCCTTATCTGGATATGTTAATTTCTTGGAGAAGATTTGCCTGTGGTTGTTCATCAGCAGTGCCATCAGCAGGCCTGGGTTCCTGCCAGCCTGAAGGTGAAGGACTTGTGGAGACAGGGGCCAAGGAAGGAAAGTTGTCTCAAGGCTGTGTGACAGAAGAGCCACTGCTCTGTTTCTGGGCAAGTTTCAGACCTGCTGTACAGTGGTGTAAGGAGGTCTGGGAAACTGGCCATCCAGGGAGCAGGCCACAAGTGTGAGCAAGGACTTAAATGGACTGCTGGAAATTTCTGGCCCCTCTTTTATGCTTTTGTGGTGGCAGGGAAGCAGTTCCCTGGGGCTGTACACCCATGCATAATGCAGCCATTTGTGGTCATGTTTTAGAGTGATTTCTTGGGGATTTTTCTGAAGACTTCCAGCATTGATGAAAGCATCGTGGGTGCAAGAAATAGTGGTGCCAGGCAAAGGAGCAGCTGGCTAAACCAGGAAGAAGATTATTTACATGTTGTATGTTGCACTGAGTGAGGTTTGTGGGCAACAGCAGCAGTTTTTGGGCAACTATAGGCAGCTTTTTACCAATTAACTCCTTCTGGAAAGTGGGGGAATAAATTATTTTTGTAGCTATACTAGCTATTTATATAATAAAAGATGCTGACATTTCCTACAAATGTTGCTTTGCTTGTATCATTTGTGGCTGTGAGAATATTACAGTTCCTAGCATACGGCAATACGTTCTTTTGTAAACAAAGGAGTGCTCAGGTGGGGCTGAAGCCCCTGCTCATGTCCATGCTGATGTCATTGTCCTTTAGAGCAGTGGGATCCATGGGGACACCTTTGGTTGCATTATGCTTTAGGTGGTGAACCTGTACCACTTGGCAGGAAAAGCTCTGTGGATTCACTATGCCAGCCTTTACTGGGAAGAAGTTTACAGAGCAGCATTAATGATGGACATTGTTTGGATTAATTACAATATAAACAATGTTATCATCCTTCTGTGCCTAACACTTCCGTGAACTATGGGAAGTGCATGAAAACATCTGTAAGTGTTTAACATGATCACAGCACAGTGTCCCTCTTCAGTCTGAGGTTCTTGAAAAGCCACGCAGTCTTTCCCTCCGTGGCCTGCAAGTGGCTTGCTGCAAAGTTTGCTCTGGGCCACAGCTGGTCCTTTAGCAAGATACCACCTTTAAACTGGTGTCCTCTGCACAGCCCTGCAGGGGAGAGGTCCTGCTTCCATCCCTGCCTTCCCTTTGTTGCTTGGGTAGGGAGAGAGCCTGGATCTGCTGCTGATGTGCATGGCTGCCCTGCCTTTGCTGTGGCAGGATGCTTTTGATTTATCTCTAATACAAGAGATCTGTATGTTATGATATAACTAGATGTACTTTTTCTCCCCTAAATTGTTCCAATAATTGTATCTCAGAAGGTCAAAAATAATGACCTAGGCTGACTGAGTATTTTAAAAGTTAATTTAGGGGGAAAATGAGGCATGAAAAAAATAACATTGGCGAAAGGTAGATCATTTAAGTGATAATCTTTATTGAACCTTTTAAAATTAGCTTCCTGTTCACAGTTCTGAGCAGCATTTAGTCATACCATTATTGTAGTCCTTTAATCAAGCGATCTTTTAAAATTACTTTTAGTACAAGAATTTTTCTACTGTGGCTTTGCAAAGCTGTTTTTTATTCTGCAGATAGATAAGGCCGAAAACATACAACTTCCTTCTGCCTTTCAGATGTTTTTTGGCACTTGGGATTGCTTAAAGTTGTTACTCCTTTCCTCATGCTACTCCCAAGAGGAAGAACATCTTTATAAACAATGTCCAGTGATCCCTTCTGTTGAGTACTAAAGGGGATCTTGTTCATTTCCTTGCACATGCTCCCCACTCCCATTCTACCCTCAGCCTGTCCTACCATCTCTCACCATCTGTGAAGGGCTGAGAACATCCAGCTTGGATCTCATTTCTCTAGAGATTTGAGCCAGCCCCTCCAGAGTGGGCGCCCTGTCATGACTAATAATCAGTCACAACTCTTAATATGATTCCGTTATGTTTGAGGTGTTATTTGTTGTGCCAGGAAGTCAGGCAGGCAGTGGCATATCCTGCAGAGGAAGTCACGTTGGGATTGATGTAATGTGCTTGGTATGAGAGAATTGCTTTAAAAGATCTTGAAGAATGGCAATGCAGTGAAACATCTGTTATTAGCTGTTGAGAGCAAAGCTGAAAATGTGCTCTGTCACGTGGCTGACAAAAACTGTAGACACATCTCTTGAGTATCAAATTTCTTAAAGATGTAACCCTTTCTAAAAGAAAAATGTATTTACTGAATTTTGATTATTTCCTTTCTCCAACAATGAGATCATCAGGAAAGGAGGAGATTTCTTGAGAAGCTGTGTGAAATATGACCATGAAAAGGCTCACGCTGTGTGGGATGAGTGGGGATAAAATGTTACCTCCTATTTTTATTCTGGTATACCCTGACTGAGAGAATTTATTAATACACCATTCACTATGATTAAATCACTGCTTGGAGCTTGAATTCAACCTAATGGCACCCTCAGGTGCCCAGGATTCTCTTGACACCAGACGTCTGGGCTGAGTCACTGTGGAGGTTTGCAGGTGCCATACAGTTCAGCCTTCTCCCCAAATAACACTTTATTTTTTTATTTGCTCAGCTGGTGACAGGAGTATTGGAAGGAGGATACAATTTCTTCTGCCAGGATACACACAGTGGAGGAGAGGCTGATATGAAGGTACCATGATCCATAATCGAGACTTAGAGCTGGTAATGTTTCAGATTGTCCACTTGGGTGTAAATGGAGAGCAGAACAGTATTGATTATGCACATTTTGCTTAAACTATAAGTTTCTGTCCTCCTTTTGCAGTACAATGGACAATGCACTGTCAGGCATAATAGTTAATCTATGATATATTCATTGTTGGTATTTTTGTAAGTAATTATGTGCAAATTTTCAAGCATCCCCAAATCAAAAAAGGAGGGCCTGGTCTTCGGACTGTATCCAACCACTCTGTGTTGAGCCCGCCCTTCCTTTTCTGAGATGTGGTAATGATTTCTTCCAGTCACACTTCTGACCTCTCTTTTACAGACAGCACTGCAGCACCAGCTCTGGTTAAGTATTTTCTTATTTCTCCCGGGACAGCCCAGGTGCACAGCAGTAGCCTCATGAAGCAGTCTTTGTCATCCTGTTTTCAGCTGTAGCTATAGATAGATAGTACCTCAATCTCCCGTGGACAAACCTGAGGCAGAAGTATTGCAGACCATCCCAGCAGTGTCTCCAATGCAAGTAGTGTAGGACAGAATCTGGATTTTAATTACTTAGATAGCATAAGGGTTGAAAGCCCCCACAATGTGCAGTGCTTCTAAAACTTGTTTCCTCCTTTCCAGATCATACGTGTCCTCTGGTGGTACTATTTCTCCAAACTCATTGAGTTCATGGATACCTTCTTTTTCATTTTGAGGAAAAATAATCATCAGATCACTGTTCTGCATGTCTACCACCACGCAACAATGCTGAACATCTGGTGGTTTGTTATGAACTGGGTGCCTTGTGGTCACTGTAAGTACTGGATTATGGTGGGGGAACACCTGCAACAGGGGCTTTGTTTTGGTGATCTTTTGATCAAACGTCTCTGGTACCTTCAGCTGCAGGATTTGTTCTGTACCATACTAAGCTGCTTTGCTGAATTGCAGCTATTGTAGATGGTTGCAGGAATTAAACTACCAGCACAGCCTCTAGGAAAGGAATGTCTATGTAGTTTGAGGAATTTGTGGGGCAGTGTGACATACATCAGGTGAATTAGCCCAGGTCAGATATCCGTCAACGTTGCTTTCTCTATTTTTTGCTGTAGTTACAGACCCTCTGATGACACAATACTCCTTTTCAAGTCAAGCCAGAAGTTTGTTTCAGCTGTAAAACAGCTAAAAGTGATTCTTGTCCTTGTATCTGTAAAGTTCACTGGAGATACTACTTTCTTAATTTAATCTCATTACACTACTGACCATAACAAATTATTTCAATTAAAATCTTGTCCCCTGAGCACTAACGAACATGAGGAAATGAATCCTAAGTGGAAGATTTCCTTGTCTCTCTTGTCTAAATCCTGCTAACCTTTGGCAATCTGGCTTTAATTTTTTACTTCCATTGTACTTAGCTGGCATCTGGTTTCCTAACTGCATTAGCATGGCTTAGCTGTGGTTAGGATGTGCAGCTTGTACATACTGACTTTGTTGAACACTCCATTCAGGAAAAACCTTCTCAAACCCGATGGATGTGAGCTATTGGCAGTGCAGACCAAGAGGATGCATTCCTCAGGAGTCTGCTCTCTGAGCCAAGCAGCATAGAAACTCGTATTTGTTTTGTGTTGTCAGCACAACAGTGAGTAATACTGAACTTATAAAAAGTCTGCGTCTGGAAACACATTCTCTTCCAAGGAAGTCAATCCTTGTTCATACAGCAGTTAAAACTGCACATACTTAGAATCTATCTTGTGCTCGTGTGGTCTTGAAAACACTTTTGTGCTATTTCTGGTTGTGTTTTTCTTCTTCCAAGCTTTATGTCTGTTGTGTCATCACAGTTCTATGCAGTCCAGTGTTGAGCTAGAAGGTTCTTTAACATTAGGCTAAAGGTGCTGTAAACAAGGACAAATAAAATAGCTAACTTGCAGTTTCTGAAGGTATTTGAAGCTTTTGGTTATAAATTGACAAAATGGCTCCTGCCTGGAAGGAAGTGAATTCAACCTAAAAGTAGATGGGTGAAACTATTGATTCTTTAGTATGTGAGCATTCCTCCTTTTTATCAGTTTCCTCAGTTCCCTTAAGAAACCATAATGTAGATGTGAAAAAGAGTAACTTGAGGAAACAAAACCAGAAGGCTAGTGTAAAGCACAAAGCTGCAAAGCAGCTCAGCTACTCTGCTGGGTAGGCAGAATAAAAAACAGGGTAAAAAAGAACCCTCTTGCTTTTCTTCTAAGAGAAATCATATTTTAAATAGTAACATTTTGAACATGTTATTTTGGTAGGTTCCATGAAACAGCATGTTCTCTCCTGGTAATGCAGTGTACTTTCTTTTTCCCTTGCCCTTTTTTTAGCTTACTTTGGTGCCACTCTGAACAGCTTTATCCATGTCCTCATGTACTCCTACTATGGACTGTCTGCTGTTCCAGCAATGCGTCCTTATCTGTGGTGGAAGAAGTACATCACTCAGGGGCAGCTGGTGAGTGATCTGCGCTTCCGTGCCTCATCAGGCTCTTGTGTTTGTGATGAGGTCCTCTTCTCTTTACAGAGCCAGGAAATTTTGGCAGGGGATAGAAGAAAAGAGAAGGAGAGCTTGTACCTGCCTACATCACCCTAGAAATCTAGCTCGTGCACATCTGTTTGCTCTGTTTTCAGGACAGCAGGGAGCTGGGCTCTGGGGCTGTGCATGAATCAGTGCTGAGGTCTGTGGGATCTTCCTCCCCCTCGCCATGTTGTGCGGCTAGATGTATTTGGGAGTTGCAGTGCTAGGGTTTCTGGGGCTCAGTAGCGAGGGAGTAGGCTAGCTATTCTTCCAAGCCCTCTTGAGCTAGGCTGCTCTTGTCTGTGCTTGGTTGGTCAGGCTGGGACAGACCAGAAACTGAGTGCAATGCTGTCCACAGCTAACAAGGGCCATTCTGCCCCTGCGGGACAATGCCTTTTCTGTCCTACTTTTGCATGCAGTTGGAAATGGTTTATTAAAAACCATTCAATATTTTTGTTCTCTTTCTGCACTTCAAATGGGCAGATTTTTTTCTCTTGTAATTCTGTGTTGGACTCCTTGTGTCCATGTGCACTGCTTTGCATGTATGCAGTGATGAACCCTGACCACTGTGTGCTGGAGGTGATAAGAGCAGTGAAATTAGGTAATTCAGCACATGCTCTAGTGATACTGCTCAAGAGCCAGGTTTCAATGTGTACAACATGTCAGAACACCACAAGGAAATGTGCATGAGTGTTCTCTCTTCCCCATTTTGTAGGGGGAGAAACTGAAACCTAGAGATGAGTTATTTTGTTATATTTTTCTCCCCCCCTTCCCCAACTTCTCAGAGCTGTGAATAGTTTTAATAACATTTGCTAGTGATGATTAATAACATTTACTGCCAGCAATTCAGTGTTGATTCTCAACATGGGTTTTTTTAGCACTGTTCTTCCTGAAGAGTGGCAAAGTATTGTAGTGAAGCCTCATTATTTTCATGGAAGGCATGGGGAGGGTTGCTTTGGTTTGAGGTTTGTTTCTGTTTTTCTTCTCAGATTTAGGCTCTTTTCTTCATCCTTGTTCAACAGCTACAGAGTGCAGTGTCTCAGTGCTTCGGTGTCTCCCCTGGCTATTGTCATAGCAGGCAAGGAAGTGAAAGCAGCTCTGCATGCATAGCTGTTAGGGCAGCAAAATAGCAGAGCAGAACAAACAGTCTTTCCCTTTTTAAATAAACATTCCCTAATCTGGTAGCCTGTATGTGAGGGTGAATTTTGCCTAAGGCCCTCTGCATTACATAAGCCCAAACTCTGTTTTTCCAAATGAGATAATTAAAGGTAATTGGACCCTTATCCTCCTCCCTGGCTCCCCAGCTTCCCTGCAGCTTTTACCCCAAAAATTCTTCCACTGGAGCCATGCGTCAGACAGTTCCTGTCTGTAGGAAGGGATTGCAGGGGTCTATGTGTAGACAAGTGACTCCAGGACTTGTGCAGCTGCAGAAGTGAGATCTACTCCATTAGGATAGTAAATACAAATCCCAATGAACTCTCACTAGGAAGAAGGTGGTCTTTCTTCCTTGGGAATTCTATGTAAGTTACTCTAATGTTCTGAAATGGAAGAATACAAATAAACAGGCTTAACAGGATACCACAGTCTGAATGTCTGCTCGCTTGGGTTTACAGAGAAAACACTTACCAAATACCCAATATTACATACTCTTTACTTGTTTTGGAAATACTGTTGAGATTTTGGTCACTCATGGTGTTTTTTCCTCCTTCCATTAATGTGCTCCATTTCTTGTATTTTTGTTTTCTCTCCCCAGATTCAGTTTGTCTTGACAATCTTCCAGACCAGCTGTGGTGTTGTTTGGCCATGTGCATTTCCTCAGGGGTGGCTGTATTTTCAGATTTCTTACATGATTTCTTTGATCATCCTCTTCACAAATTTCTATATTCAGGTAAAAGTAGCATTCATCAACTCCTACTTCTTCTGGCTGTATCTCACTGGAAAGCTGTTACAGAAAGATATGTTTGAAATGTCCTTTTGCTATCCTTCACTAACACGCATATGTTCTTGAAGTACTACACTTGTTGATCTACCTTCTACTTTCAAAGATTCTGATGTGCTGTACCTGTAATTCTTAGGAATGCTAAGTGTGTACTCGTAGTGCTTAGTAATTTCAGTGAGCCAGAGTCACACAAAGAAATAGCTTACTGCAATTCTGACTGCAGGGAAGGGCGAGGAAAAGCTTTATGTTAGACAGAGCTTTCCTGTCTGAAAGAAACCAGCAGCATGTGAACCTGTGAAGCACCTGAAGGAATTGTTCATTCCTGCTTCTACAAGGGGAAATGCTTGGTTTTTTATCTAGGGAAACTCCCCTCACAACATGCAGAAATCTGGATTTTGTTCACTTCTACAGGCATTTGTTTGTATTTTCATATGGAAAATTAGTGGGTTTAGTTGTATTTCTACAAATCTGATTTCACATATCAACAGATCCAGACTTGGTGTTATTCTGAGCAGTTCTGGGCTCTGTACAAAGGTGTACAACTACTGTCTTGAGAAAATTAAACCAACAGCCTGCTGCCCCTAAAGAAGCAAACTCTGTTATATGTTTCAAATGTCATTTGAGAGATTAGGGCATTTTGGTTCTGGTGAGAATGATTCATGGGGGGAAGCACAGCAGGCTTCCCTCTGTTTTTCTCGATACTTCTTAAAATCAGTCCCATGATTTCTATCACCTGCTGCATATGAACATGCTAGTTAAACATTATAGTATATTCCAGACATTACTTGATTTTCTTTGTAAATTTTGCTGATATTTTAACTTTTAATTGTTTAAATTCACACAGAAATTTGGGGAAATGTGCTTTTGTCAGGCAGCTGAGCCCCTTTGAAAAAATACTGTTTATTTTATTGTCTGTAGTTATTTTTAGTCAGTCTCCCTGATCCTGTTAGTTTTTGATTCTTGTGTCAGCCAGTAGAAATTCCCATCACATTTCTATCTCTGAACTTCCCTCACTTGTATTGTTTCACCACCTCTTGTTCTGGTTTTGTTCAAGGTACTGTCACCCGCAGTGCCTCAAACCTCTTTCTTCACATATCATTTTGAGTATATTCTTATCCCATAGTCTGCTCCTAAAATTGCTTCCCTTGTTTCTAATTTACTATTAGTGTGACACTGCCATCACACTGCCAAGCCTTTTTCTTTTCAAGTGACCTACTCCTCTCACTGTGATGAATGAAAGGCATAGTATAGTCTCGTACACAAAAAGTGGTAGAGCTTGTTAGACTCTTACCACCAGCACAAGGTCTTTAAAAATGATGAATGCAAGTTTACTTTGGTGTTTCTAGAGTTACTGTGAGGAAGTGCTTATTTATATCTAATTAAGCAAAACCATGTGCCTTTCCATGTATTCTAGACTTACAACAAGAAGGCATCCTCAAGGAGGAAAGAGTATCAGAATGGCTCCACAGCCATTGCCAACGGGTACACAAACAGCTTTTCTTCCCTTGAGAACAATGTGAAACAAAGGAAACAAAGGAAGGATTGAAGACCAAACTGAAAAACCATTTTGATAACCCCAACAACAAAATCATCTGATTGTAAGCACAATGAGAGTTGTGCACTAATACTCTAATGGCTACTGTAACTATTCCTGCCTAGAATAGTGTGATTTATGTAGGACTTAACCAGTGCAAACACCCTAGAAACCGTATACAGAGCATAAAAGTAGGTTAAAGTTTAAAAATAATTCTGGGCTGTCACTGACCCTGCTATAGACTATGGAAGGGAAGTATTATCATATTATCCGACACTGCTGTTGCCTTACTAGTCAATATGATAGGTGCTGAATTATGATTCACAATTTGAAAACACTGTAATCTAAACCTCCATTTTTTTAACTGTAGATCATGCATGTGATTGTAGAGGTAATTTGTATGATGCTGGTTTCAGTAGATAAACACACATGCCTTAAATTAAAAAGCAGGGCCCAAAGCTTATTACTGGTTTAAAAATTAGGGTATGTTTCAACTTTTCAATTGATTGACTTTTTATTAAAAAGTCATTTAGAAGAATCCATTGATCATTTTACTGTTCTGTATGTGATACACGATGCTACGTATCTCTTACTCGATACAGTGAAATTAAAAATGGCGCATTTTAGTTTTGTATATTTGGCTTTAATTGATTCAACAGTCACAAAACAGATGGAAAAGTTATTTTACCTTTTTAATAGATCTTATTTTTTTATTTGAAGTACATCACTAACAAAAAAGTAATTGGCACTTACACAGTTGAGTAAGATTTAAATATTGTCTCTAAAGTTTAGAGCATATACAGGGTGGACCCATCTATTCTTTTTACTTTTTTTTCTTTCTTATTTCTGAGAATTCTTAAATGCTAAATGAAGAGTGTTTTTTAATATGAAACTGGCAGTTTCAAATGTTATTACCATAGCCATATCCACGTCTTAGGAGCTACTGTTTAAGTCTGTGACATATCCAAAAGTGTATTTAAAAGTGGAGCCAGAAAGATGCTTTTCTGATGGAATTGTCTGTATTTAAGTTGGTATCTGAAATGTTCTTCATGTAGCATACTTTCACTTTCAAAATGTGCCTAACACAAAGATGTTGTTTTTTTCCCAAACAAACAAGTTTAAACAGTTTAAGTCATAGCTAATGTTTTTTAAATGTTACTGAAATGTGCTGGAAATGTCTGTTTCTGTAATGTGAGTTGTGTATATCACTGGCAGTGTTTTGGCTTGTTATCTAAGGATTTGATTTGAGTGCTGGTTAAAGTTAAAATGCTGTCTTGCACATATGAGGAGTCAGTTGCAAAGCCAGTAGCTATAACTGGTATTCTGGTATCTGCCATGGTGGAGTCCCTTAAGCTCTGAAAAATTGAATTGTGCAAGACATTCTGCTGGTCATTGCTCCAGTTTAACTATTTGGTTTTTTGATATTTATATAAATGCCAGTTTTAACACGTTTATTTGTTTTTAAATATTTTTTTAAAAATTTTGCACATCTCTTAAGGAATTAATATGTTCTCTTACTAGCCTTGTGGATTTTCATTCCTTGTTTTGAAGGAGACAGTGTCTGTTATGTTTACATTATCAAAGCTTGTATGTGTGTCTTCATTTCTAGGTACTGGTTTGCAGAGTCTTTACATAGCTCAGTACAGCAGCTATAATGTTCAAGATAGGCTGTCTAAATGTGCTAGAAATAAACTCTTGGCTCATCTGAGTATACTTCATTGTTAATGTTTGACATGGTTTAATCATTAAAACACTTTTGATGATCTCTGCCTGAATTCTGTGCGTTTGTACAGAATTAATGCACTGCCCCATCCTGTGTCAGGCCGAGGAGGAGCCACCATGATGGAAGAACAGCTGCAGATGTTCAAGGACATCTAGCACACCGGAGATTTGGCAACAAATCCTGTAGAGAAACCTTTGGCAGTTACTAAACACTGTTCCCTTGCCTGTGATGGATTTAATTCCCACTGGGATTACTCACTGGATGCGGAGCAGCCCCAATAGCTGGAGATGATGAGTGCCAGGAGCAGAACTTAACCTGACTGAGAGGGACGTCCTGCCCTGTCCTGTCTGTGAAGTGGGGGTGATACCTCTGCCCAGAATGGGAGCATTTTTGCAATTTCCCTATAGCTTCCCTTGACCCTAGGTGATTGTTTTGGAACCCTCTCTGATTTGAGTGTTTAATCAGCACTTAGCAACAACCCCAGATAAGCTGGTGATGGACTTAGTAAAACGGAGTAATTTATGCAGCTGTCTGTCTTTTCCCTTGTAGGCTCTTAAGGCAAAAAACACAGACGAGGGAAGTGTTACCTCTGCCTTTGATACTTGGTAGCTGTTAGAGAAAGGCTGCTCCAAGTTGTGTTGGTACAGTGGATTAACTCACTGTCATCCTCTTGCCAAGAATTACTGCACCAACAAAAGTGATTAGTTGTGATCATCAGAATGTCTTACAGACTGATTTATAAAGCAAACTTCAATTCCATTTTCAATTTTTAATTCATTTACTTTATATAGATGGATATACAAAACAAGGACCATATGTTTTTCCATTTCGGTAGAATGCATTTGTATGAGCAGGGGAAGCTGGAGTCCCCAGAGCCTCCCGTGACATGACACTATGAGAAGAATGAGTACAAGAAAGTAAAAAGAAAATGGAAGAAAATGCAACAGTGCTTTTTTTGGAGTTAATCACATCTGAGTGACCCATATGAGTTTTGTGATAATCCTAATTAGACAAAGAAAAATACATCTTCCATCCCTCTGGAAAAGGTATTTTTAATCTTGGAAATCATTAGTAAGCTAGAGGGTGTGGTGACCAGCAACAGGATCTGTGGGATAAGCAAGTCAAACTGATGAGCAAATGATTTGTCTCAATGCTTTCAGCCAGAACGGAGCCCGTTAATAATGTTTTAGGAGAAACTCTGGTATGAAAACCAGGACTGTTTGCAACAATGTCTGGAGATGACTCTATCAGAAAGAAAGATTGTATCTCCTACAGCAACTACCTTGATGGCTGGAGTAAGAAATGGGATTACTGTACATCCCCTTTAGGCACCAGTAACAGAATTTCAGCTGTTTTCCATAGGACTGAAGAGGAGAGAGGGAAGATATATTGTGAATCATCTCTTCAACAACTTAGAGCTGCTACTGTGAAAAAAAAAAAAAAAAAAAAAAAAAGGATGATAAATCTTTTATTTGCTAACTGGACCATTTTTAGTAGGAGGAATGTGCTAGCATGGGAGGATGAGGCTCTGGCAGAACTTCTTTTTGATGAATACATTAGCTCTCAAGAAAACTTAATTTTAAAAGATCTGCTGAACAGAAGAGTTACTGGGATGGTCAGAGAAATGGAGAAGTTCTGCAAAACACATGTTTAACAAGAACAGTTATTGAGAAGGAATGTAACCTCAGCCAACACAGGCATCACAGCAGTAGATTCAAATTTTCATGAAGGAAAATGAGCTATTTTAAGTGTATGACACAAATGAAATTGGTGTAAGCTACCCAATAGTCTTCCTAGGTTTGAAATAGGGAGAGTGCCTTTTTAAGTGGAGTATGGGTCTGGACCATTTTTCCCTTAAGAGTGATATGAAGCTCTGGGGGATTGCTTGGAGATGGGTCACTGACCACTTCTAAAGCTGCTGAGACAGGGATGGGACGCCTGGTGTGCTGCTCCGCATTCTTGCAAAAAGCAGCTGTTGGTGCCTGTGTGAAAATACATCTAAGAAAGGGCAGAACAGAGAGAGGAGTGATGACAAGTGTGAGAAACAGCCCTGCAGGCGCCAAGGGCGGTGAGAAAGGAGGAGGCGGAGGTGATGCTGGAGCAGACTCCCCTGCAGCCTGTGGAGAAGCCTATGGCAAAGCAGATATGCACCCTGTGGCAGAACAGGTGGACATGCCCTGAAGGAACTGCGGCCTGTGGAAAGCCCATGCTGCCAGTTGTTCCTGAGGGGCTTCAGCGCTTGGGAAAGGCCCACACTGGAACATGAGTTGGAAAGAAGGCTGAGGAGTTGCTTTGGTCTGACCAAACCATCCCACGCCACTTGGAGCATGGAGGAGGTAGAGGGGGTGGGAATGAAGGAGTGAAACAGCCTTGGAAGAAGGGGGTAAGGAGTAGGTGTTTTAGTTATTGTCTTTGTCTCACCATGCAGTTCTGCTGTAATTGAAATACTTTCAATTCTTTTTCCCAGAATCCATTTGAGCAGTGACAATTATCGCTGAGTAACCTTCCTGTCTTTGTCTCATTTCATCTCGTTTCCACCCTCAGTCCTGTTGAGGCGGGGGAGAGAGCAGATGGCCAAGGTCAGCCCACACCACACAGACACTTTGTCCTCTTACGAATCAGCAGGTCAGGCAGAAGGCAGAACTGCCAAAGGCCACGAGGTACCAGGTACCAGAAAGCCTGAAGAACATCATGGTACAGCTGGAAGTCTTGTAGTCAAGGAAAACATGCTCCCTGGAGTGAACCAACTGCTTTGGTTTTGGTTTTGTTTTGTTAATTTTTTAATTTTTCTTGTTTTCTCCAGATCTAACACATGTTAAAACAACACCTTTTCCAGGAATCTGAGCCAGAATTCTTGGAAAGTTTTTAAAGGCAGTGTTTGCGGATGAAAGGCACAGCACTGGCATGACATGTGAAGGAAGCCTGTGTTCTGAAGAAAGGTCCTGAATTCCCTCACGAGAGGAATTGCCTCACACCCTTCAGAGGCAGCTGGAGCTCCAGCTCAAACAGGGATGGTCCAGCCATGTGACAAAAAGAAATGCAGAACTGTATTCATTGTCCCATTTCATTTGGGAGCAGGTGAAACTTGAAGTGAACTGACTATTGACATAAAAATGCAATCCCACAGAGTTGTTTACGCCTGGGCATTTGCTGCTCCAGTGCTGGTGTAATGGGGAATGCACAATCCCTGTGGCACAATTGCACTTTTACTGCCTGAGACTTGCCTAAATGGATATTCACTACATTTCCACTAGGATTAGCCAGCACTAGAGGTAATTTTATGTGGTAATAAACTACTTGGTAAAAATACTTACCAGGTGAAATTAAGTGAATTTTTTTTTCACACATACTGAAGCAAGGTATTGTGTTATTTGTGTAATAGATTAGACATATGGTGTCTCATCCCATTTAGCAAGCAGGAAGCATGTCTTTATCAGCTGTTCTGTCTGCTGCTGGAAGCCAAATGTTTACTAAATGCTACTAATTCACTTTTACCAGCTGTTGGAGGAAATCAGATTCTCAGCTCACCTACCAGAAGTAAGAGCTTTATGAAAATATATTTTTTTTTTTAAATCTGTAGCCTTGTAGTTATCCAAGTGCTCTTCTTCCTTTAAAATCCATGGCATGTCAGTGCTTCAGTGCCTTTCTAAGTCTAACACCTTTCTGTATATTTAGAAAGAATCGCCTCTCTGAAAGATTTTCTGTTAATGTAGCAAGTTGCTTTGTTTCCCACAGCACTTGGTGTTGGAAGGGAGTGTGAGACCAGCGCTTGGTATGCTGGGCTATTAGGGACTTGAGACATCTTTGATGCAAATGCACTTTTGCTCAGTAGAATAATGATGAGTTTGTGAGAAAGACCAGGAAATACATCCCATACATATAGATGGCATAACTATTATCATCTAACTATTATCAGCTGTGTTTCCTTTTAAAATTGTTTACACAGATTTTTTTCAAATAATCCTGAAAAAGACCCTTCTGTTGTCAGAAGTTTTAATAATAGGGTAAGAAGTAGTCTTTACATCTGACTCTGGTTTCCATGCTAAGTAGATGTGAAGAATTGCTGCCCAGTCCTACTGTTCTAAAGCTGTACATTTTTAAATGAGTGGGAACTCCTGAAACCAGATGGCAATTTGGTGGTGGATGGTCTGCATGGTTTCCTGGTATTTTTGCAATATGCAGGATTTGCCAAAAGTTTTCTTGCAACATAGGAAAATAGGGATAATTAACAACTAACTCTCTCTTGGTCAGAAAGGAGAGACACAGAAGGTTTCAGAAACCTCTAAAACTATGGGGCCAGCTACTTGGCTCCATCCATCCAGAGCACTTTGAAATAAATGATAGTCAATGTGAGATTTTGCTTTTTGAAGTAAAAGTTTAAAAATCCCCAAAACAACTAGACAAATACCCCACCTCCAGCTGCTTACAACCAAACCCCATCCATCTCACCTTGCCAGAATAATACTAAAACCAAAGAAACCAAACCAAAAAACCAAATACAACTATGTTCAGTTTTGTCTTCTGGCCTCAAAATTGGAGAGAGCAGATCTAATCAGCATTCTGCAGAGGTGTTTTGTCTTTTATGTCGATGATTTTAAGGAGGTTCAAGCATGGTGTAAGCAAGCACTTGGGTTTTAAGTCTAATCCTCCAACATTCAGGTCTGGTTAAACTCGGGCTGATGTCAGCCTGGCTGGCCGAGAGGAGGAAGTGGCAGTGGGACTTGTGAGTGCGGGAGCACCCAGGGACAGGAGCAGGTGTGGGGGATGCCCAGGGCTGGCACTCCAGGGGATGTGCTGTGAGCCAATGCCCTCTCCTGTGGCACCTGTGAGGGGACAGCTGGGGACACGCTGCTGCTCCTGCACCCCAGAACCAGGAGAATTTCACAGAAAGATGCAGCTGACAGCAGTGACAAATATGCCAATATTCAGTAGAGGCAAGGACAGCAGATCAGTATTTAGATACAGATTTCACAGCCAGAGACATTTTCCTAGCAATTGCACTTTCTTAAAAGAGGACTGGGCAGAAAGGTACAGTAATTTCACAACTATAAGCTGCACCTGATTATAAGCTGCACATCCAGGTAGCCGGGCAGACCACGGGATTTGTCCATATATAAGCCGCACCTGAATATAAGCCGCATTTTTTTTTTTAAAAGCGAGGATCCATGTGTAACAAAGTAACAAGTTAGTAACAGAATGGCACCAGCGCGGGGTTTGGTGTCAGGTGCTCAAGTTGCAAACAGTTTTCATAGACCAGCCAAGCCTTTAAAGGCAGCCCCAGGTGCCTTCCCCGGCCGGCTCTCACTTCCAGGTTGGCATTTCGCTGGGATTTGTCCATAAATAAACTGCACCTGATGATTAGCCGCACTACTGGGGTAGGCTGGATCCTTCAATGAAAAAGGTGCGGCTTATAATCGTGAAATTACTGTAAGTGTTAGTGGCCTGTATTGAAAGCATCTGCACCGTAGTTCCTGGTAGTAGTACAGATGATCAGAGTATAATTGCTTTTGAATACCACATAAAAGAATAAACTACTGTGTTGTCTTTTATTTCGCTATTGCAAAGAGTTTGTAATCAAGAGCATTTCCTAGGGTGGAAACAGAGGTTATAAATGGAGAGGAAAATTATCCTACATAATGGCTTTTATGATGCCCCTGACCTTGATTGCAGAAATTACCTTGGGAACTTTGGCATTCATGGAAAAGTGGGAGCTGTTTTGTTTTGAATTTGCAGAATACTCATCTGTGCATCCTGATACCCAAGAATATTTCAGAGCATTTTATAGTAGAGGTGAATTTATGCATTTAAGCAGGGAAAGAAAAAAAGAACAAATTCATAAAGCTCAGCCCAAATATCAAATCAAATGTATTTTCTCAATAAAGCTTAGCTGGTAATGGTTATTAACATAATACATCACCAGCTGTCCAGCGCATACAAGTGATTGGCAATTATTTAATAGCACTCAGTATTTATAATGCTTTATAGTAGATAAATTTAGGTGAGCAAACCAAAAAATGTCTGGCCGTGTAAGAAGACCATGAAGGGTGGTGCTAGGACAGCAGCTCCTCTGTATCAGAAGACAGCATCCACCCTGCTCTGACACCTCAGTCACAGAAGGCTAGTTTGGAAAAAATGAGGAAACAGTTCAAAGGAAAATACATGCAGGAAATAGAAAATACAAAAAATGCCAGGAAAAAAAAGCTAATGGGGAGAGAGGCTCTAGCAAGGCAAGTAAGAAGGATGCCCTCAGGGCAGTTTTGAGAAGAGGGACAGGAAGAGAAACTGGAGAATATGAACTGTACTGCTCTCATTTTCAGCAAGGCAAGGGAGATAGTGCACAGATGAGAATGTGATAGCAGATCAGATTTCTGATTGGCTGCAGTTACTCTCTCTCTCAGCAGTAGGTGTTTGATGAACACCCAAAACCATTCCTGATCTCTGCAGAGCAGTTGTAGCTCAGCTCTACACAAGGATAGGTATCCCACAAGCAGCATTAAGAAATGTGTTCCCTGTCTACTCCTTTCTTCAGCCTTGTGTCCACGGTCAGTCCCCACCTAGGCGTGGATTTGCTTCTCATGACCTCAGTCTGGCTCTCATGACTGCTGACCACTGCACTGAGCCTTCTTCTCTCATCTGCACAGGAACCTGGGGCTGCACTTCCACCACACATGGGGATATTGCTCTTTGCTGCAAGCATCTTCTGGACTAGGCTACCTGGTCATGTTTTGTTCAGTGGGAGCTCCTCTGCATTTCATAATCCTTGTCTCCAGTTTTGTTGACCAGTATCATTTAAAGTACAGTAATTTCACGATTATAAGCCGCACCTTTTTCACTGAAGAATCCAGCCTACCCCAGTAGTGCGGCTAATCATCAGGTACGGCTTATTTATGGACAAATCCCAGTGAAATGCCACCCCGGAATTGAGAGCCGGCCAGGGAGGGCACCTGGGGCTGCCTTTAAAGGCTTGGCTGGTCTATGAAAACTGTTTGCAACTTGAGCACCTGACACCAAACCCCGCACTGGTGCCATTCTGTTACTAACTCATTACTTTGTTACACATGGATCCTTGCTTTTTTTAAAAAAAAAAAAAAATGCGGCTTATATTCGGGTGTGGCTTATATATGGACAAATCCCATGGTTTACCCGGCTACCGGGAGGTGCGGCTTATAATTGTGAAATTACTGTATCTGTAGAGGGAGAAATAGGTTGGCATCAGAGAAGCACAAATAGCATCCTCATGCTGGTGAAACAAGTGCCACACATCTTTGTGGCCTTGTTAACCCTTAACGCCTTCAACAATGCAGCTTTGTGGGTTGTGTGGGAACACGTCTCTCCTGGCACCTGGCCTGAGACCAATGCTCCAGGAAAATCAAATACAGTGCAGTATGGGAGCAGCAGAAGAGGTAGGAAAAATGGTTACTGCGCTTTCTCCTCCCCTCATTCCATCAGATCTTCCTGAGCCCACCCTCAGCACTATGGTGTGCTGGATTATCCCCTGAGGAAGTCAAGATGACTGATGTCTAGGAGTGCATTTCAGTCTCTCTCCTCCCTGATGCTCCTGCGGCAACATACTGTCCCTTCGGATGCTCTTATTGCATTGGTCTGACAACTTCCCTGGAACCCTCCCCCAGGGAATATGAACCAGGTGTCACTGAGGCCCTAAGGTAACCTCTCCTTGCTTTTTATTTCAGATGGTATTTCCCAGTTATTTTGTTGAAAATATCATGATTTTTTATTTCCCCTGTGGAAAAAATTCATGTCTCCATTTCTGTCAAAGTGATTTAGAAAAACACAACACAAAAATACTCTCCTGAAAGAGAACACACAGCCTTCAGTGTCCAGAAGTCTGCTTGACGTTTGTCATACTAAAGCAGCCATCTATAAAAGCAAGCCTTGTCCCAACAGCTGCTGAAAAAGCAATTCACTTTAGTGGAGCAACTTCTTCTCAGAATAATGATCAGAAACATATCTATGATTGGACCAGAAGTGCACTTCTGTTTCAGAATTGTAATAATTTTTCTGACTGTTGAGGTGCAGGATCCTCTCAAGGGATCAAGGTTATACATTAGTCATTCATGGTATAACATGAAGAAACCAGGTCATAACGAGACTGAACAAGTTCTAAAAATAATCTGGTGGAGAAATGAAGAAGTCTGCAAGATGCAAAATTAGAGGACACTCTGACTTGACTCTTTTGTCCTTTGAAACGGAACATCCCAGATCAAATCCTGACTGGGTCTTTAGGAGTATAAAAACTGAATACTTAAAGGTGGCATCCCAGGCTTAACTTATAATTGAGTGAGGCTGTGTACCCTGCCCATAAATGTTCAGTAAGGGTGACCTTTTCTACTAACTCCACTGGGCTTTTTTGGCAATTTGAGATATTTGGAAGTGGCTTGAGTACCTAAGGTGTCTGAAATCATACGATTGTCCTCACTTTTTGAGGCTGCCTATTGGCAAAGCACCTGTGCTACTGAGTCCTCTGTCTGCCAGAGCACATTGAGATTCAGGGTGCTGCAGACGAAAGATGGGGACACCTCACTGCTGTTCTCCACTGCCTGAGGATGATCCGGAGGAGGATGATCAGGGTCCTCTTGGCAGGGCACAGAAGAAGACCAAGAGGTGCAATGAAAGCACAAATGCATAAATTGCAGCAAAGGAAATTCAGATTAAATGTACAGGGAAAAATTCCTTCACAATGAGAGCAGTCAAAGAGTGGCACAGGCTTTCCAAGGAGGCTGATCTCCATCCTTGGAGATGTTCATCTAGTTTACAGGGGGGAAGCAACTGTGATAAATTCACTGCTCTGTAAAAGTGGAAATGCAGTGCTTTGGACTCAGCCCAAGCCAAGCATGCCTGAACAGGAGTTGCTGGAGTGGAAGGCTGGTGACAGCTTTGTAGCATAGGAACTTTGCATATGAGCTCTGACACGACTGAGAGAGCCTGGTTTGTAACCAGCACTACTAAACTGCCCATTAGTAACCCCATAGTGCTTATTTGTTCTCTTCTACAAGGATTCAGTCAGAGGAACCAGCCTTAAAGAAAGGCAAATTATAAAGATAAAAGAGAAAACAAAGCTGGAAGAGAAATGTGTTGCACACTTGGGGATAAGGATCGCCAAGAGCTTGCAGGTGATGTTTTTAGAAATTTCTTTCACTAAGGGATCAGCCTGCTATCTCCTACTGAGGGAAATAAAGGTATTTATCAAAGATATGTTGGTCTTCTTCACCAGTGCTCTCTTGGATTGCATCTGGGAGATGGTGCTGCTCTTTGTGACAGAATCCTGGCTGATGGGACCACAGCTCCCTCTGTCACTGATTACATGGTGTGCTAAACCATGCGTGTCAACTGCTCACACTGGCAGCCTTTCAGTGTCCTTGCTGTCAATACTTGCTGTCTCCAGGCTTCAAGTGGCGCAGAAGACAGCTTTATTCCTGCCCTGGACACTTTGTTGTGCCCTGCCAGAGCCCCGCGGGAACATTGCTGACTCCTCCATGGAATTGCTACACCTGGCTAAATCAAAGACTCCCAAGATTAGGGAGCCCAAATCATGTTTGGTGGGGTTTTGCCTTTTTGTTTGGGGTTTTTTGTTTTGTTGTTTGGTTTTGGTTTTGTTTGTTGTTGCTGTTTGTTGGTTTGGTTTGCTTTGGTTTTGGTTTGTTTTGGGTTTTTTTCCCCTCTTTTTTTGGTCTGTGTTCTCATTCCATGCACAGACAGTAAAATACACAGATCCCGATCGGTTTAATAGTGTTGGGAAAGGAAAAGCAGATGAAGGAGGACAAGAAGAAGAGAAAGGCCAGGGAAGGGGCCAGGTTGGCTGCGGTGCGGGCTCCCCTGTGAGCTGGCAGTGACTCACTGATAGCGCAGCCTCTCCAGCATTTCCAGCTAGCCAGATCATTCATGGTAGTGACATGATTCAGTGACCTTAAGAAGCAGCCAGAGGCTTTCTCTGGAGACTGCTGGAGAGGCAAAGTCATCTAGTAGATGGGAAACTGCACTGAATACATTTTTTTTTCTGGGCCTTGTTAATGATCTCAGCATGCACGGCTCATTTCAGCACTGCTGGCAAGTTGTTCCTGAGATTTTTCCAATCATTTTTAGGGCTAGTATTCAGTTGTCACTGAAGGCTATAAGAGATATTTTAGCTGTGTAGTGTTAACTTTCCAAAGTGATTTTTGAGACCTTTTGTAAAGCTGGGTGTCCATCCCTTACTTATTGAGGTCACTACAGAGCACTCTCCTCTGGCAAAATAAAAATTAAAATCGACCCTAAGGCATGGGGGACTCGGAGCTCAGGAGCCGGATCTGTTACTTACCACGTCAGATTGCTGTGCACTAGTGCAGGTGATGAATTACAGGATGGCTTGGGACCTCAGAAACAAGGAGAAGAAACTATTACGTCTCTTTGCGAAAAGATTTGGCTACATCAGGGCATTAATTCAGGGAACTAACACTTCATCTTGAACATTCTGTGCTGTGCCATCATGCCTGTGAGCCCTGAAACCTCCTGAGCTGTTCTCATACAGACCTAACTTGTTTGGTCAAAGGAATCTTAATTTTATTAGGTGAAAAAAAGTTTTATTACTGCTTGTGTAGTCGGGGAAGATATTATTCAACATCTCTCAGTGGGACATTAAAGCTCCACTATCCCTTTTCTTGAACAGTGTGAGACACAATATTACTTTATATCATTTTTATTACAGGCCTTTTTAACTTTTTGAAGAACCAGAAAGACTGTTTGTGCATATTTGTGTCATTAATATCCATCCTCTCTCCAATGTAGGATGGAAGAAAAGGCTGCAGAGCTTCCTGCAGGGGCTGTGGGTGCAAATAACAAGGAGCCAGAGGTTTAGTCCCGATGATTTTCTATTTCTTCAAAGAACCTGGAAGATTTCAGGATAGCAAAACCAGTATGAACAGAAGACTGAACTTGGGAATTACGATGGTCTCTTGGGTTTAAAAAGCTTTGATGGCTTTTGAAGACATTCATATCAGACCTGGTTTATTTTTATTACCCTTTTATTAAATTAAAACAAAAAAAACCCCCAAACCAAACAAAAATATCCCCCTGATCCCAAGGCAATCTTCCTTCCACTTGGAACAGGTGAGAGATGGAGATAAACCCCAAAAGATTTTCTGCTCACTGATTATACCTGGGTTTTATTGGGAATTCTCTGTAAAATCTGATCTGAATGTGGCCATGAGGGGAGTTGAACATGCCAGCCCAGAGCTGCAAACAGGCAGCGCCAGAGCAAGAACCTTTGAAACGTAACCCGGGGTTTATTCAACTGACTCAGGACTGCGTGCTCTGCCCAGGTGCTCTGTTCAAATA
>VRYO01002326.1:7701-47354 GCA_009812075.1 Sialia sialis
GTATTTCTGACTTAGAGTCTCACTGGTTTTGCTTTCAAACTAGTACAGTGTTTGAGAGTCCCTGAGTGTGCCCAGGTGTGCAAGAGTGTGGCCGACTGTGGCCAAGTGTGAATGGGTGAGCCCAGGTGTGCATGAGTTTTCAAGAGCGTGTTCGAGTGTGCCCAAGTGTGCCCAGGTGTGCCTGAGTGTGCAAGAATGTGTTCAAGTGAGGCTGGCTGTGCCTGAGTATGCCCAGGTATGCGTGAGTGTGCAAGAGTTTGTTTGAGTGTGCCCAAGTGTGCCTGGGTGTAGGAGAGTGTGTCCGAGTGTCGCTGAGCATGATTGGGTGTGCCCGAGTGTGCATGAATGTGCAAGAGTGTGTTGAGAGTGCTCGGTGTTGCCTGAGTGTGCACAGGTGTGCCCGGGTGTGCAAGACTGTGTCTGAGTGTGTTTGAGTGTGCAAGAGTGTGTTTGAGTGTGCCCGCATGTGCCCAAGTGTGCCAGGGTGTGCCTGAGTATAGCCAAGTGTGATTGGGCGTGCCTGGGTGTACCCAGGTCTGCCTGCTTGTGCATGAATGTGCACGGGTGCATTCGAGTGTGCTCGGGGGTGCCTGAGTGTGCCCAGGTGTACATGAGAGTGGTCGAGTGTGACCGAGTGCGATTGGGTGTGCCCAAGTTTGCCCGTGTGTGCAAGAGTGTGCCCGAGTGTCCCTGGGTGTGCCTGAGTGTGTTTGAGTGTGACCGAATGTGCCTAGGTGTGCCTGAGACTGCTTGAGTGTTCCAGACTGTGTTTGAGTGTATCCGAGTTTTCCAGGGTGTGCAAGAGTCATCCAGAGTGTGTTCAAGTGTGGCCGAGTGTTCCCAGGTGCGCCTGAGTGTGCCTGAGCATGCCCAGGTGTGTCTGATTTTGGAGGAGTGTGTTCGAGTGTGCCTGTGTGTGCCCAAGTGTGCCTGGGTGTGCAAGAGTGTGGGTGAGTGTAGCTGAGTGTGATCGGGTGTGCCCAGGTGTTCTCAGGTGTGCCCAAGTGTGCATGAGTGTGCAAGAGTGTGTTGAGAGTGGTTGGTTTTGCCCAAGTGTGCACAGGTGTGCCTAGGTGTGCCCGAGTGTGCAAGAGTGTAGCCAATTTTCTCCGAGTGTGTTTAAGTGTGCTCCAGTGTGCCCAAGTGTGCATGCGTGTGCAAGAGTGTGTTAGAGTGTGCACAGGTGTGCAAGAGCGTTGCCAAGTGTGCCTGGGTGTGCCCAGGTGTGCCTGAGTGTGCAAGTGAGTGTTTGGGTGTTCCCAAGTGTTTCTGGGTGTGCACGAGTGTGCTCGGTCATGCCCAGGTGTGCAAGACTGTGGCCAAGTGTGATTGGGTGTGCCTGTGTGTGCATGAGTGTGCAAGAGTGTGTTTGAGTGTTGCAGAGTGTTCCCGGTGTGCCTGAGTGTGCAAGAGTGTGTTTGAGTGTGGCCGGGTGTGCCTGGGTGTGCCCATGTGTGCCCAAGAGTGCATGAGTGTTCCAGACTCTGTTTGAGTGTGCCCAAGTGTGCCTGCGATTGCAAGTGTCATCCAGAGTGTGGCTGAGAGTGATTGGATCTGCCCAGGTGTGCCCGAGTGTGGCTGACTGTGATCAGGTGCTCCCAGGTGTACCCAGGTGTGCTCAAGCGTGCCTGAGTGTGTAAGAGTGTGTTTGAGCGTGCCCAACTACTCTCTTGTGTGTCTGAGTATGCATGTGTGTGCAAGAGTGTGTTCGAGTGTGCCTGAATGTGCCCAATTTTTCCCGAGTGTGCTCAAGTGTGGCTGAGTGTGATCAGGTGTTCCCAGGTGTGCCCGGGTGTGCAAGAGTGTGGCCGGGTGCTCAAGAGTGTGGCCGAGTGTGATCGGGTGAGCCTGGGTTTTCCCAGTTGTGGCCAAGCATGCCTGAGTGTGCAAGGCTGTGTTTGAGTGTGCCTGGGTACACCTGAGTGTGTCCAAGTGTGCAAGAGTGTGCTCAGGTGGTCCCAGGCGTGCCTGAGTGTTGAGGAGTGTGTTCGAATGTGCCCAACTGTTCCCGGGTGTGCAAGAGTGTTGCCAAGTGTTGCCGAGTGTGATCGGGTGTGCCCATGTGTGCCTATGTGTGCATGAATGTGCAAGAGTGTGTTCGAGTGTTTCTGAGTGTTGCCAAAAGTGGGTGAGTGTTGTCGAGTGTATGTGAGCCTATTTGAGTGTTCCTGAATATGTGTGAGTTTACCTGATGTTGTATGTTTGGTCGAGAGTATCTGAGTTTGTCTGAGTGTGTTTGAACATGCCTGAGTGTTACTGAATGTGTTTGAGTGTTGTCCAGTGAGCGCGAGTGCATTTGAGTGTTCGCAAGTGTGTGAGAGTTTGCCTGAGATTGCCCGAGTTTGGAAGAGTGTGATCGAGTGTTTCTGATTTTGTCTGAGTGTATCTGAGTGTGTTTGAATGCTCCCTAGTGTTCCCAAATGGATGTGTTAACAAGTGTGCGTGAGTTTACTTAAATGTTCCCCACTGTGTCTGATTTTGCCTGATTTTGAGTGTATTCGAGGCTGTTCGAGTGTGCCTGAGTGTTTGCGAGGGTGCCTGTTAACTCCTGAGTTTGATTGAGTGTTCCAAGTGTATCTGGGTGTGCCAAAGTGTCTGCGGGTGTGCCTGAAGGTTCTGGACTGTTGGTGAGTCTTGTCGAGTGTGCCCGACTGCATTTGAGTATGCCTGAGTGCTCCCTAGCGTGCCTGAGTGTGCCTCAGTGTGCGTGAATATATCAGAGTGTGTCTGATTTTGCCCAAGTTTATCTGAGTGTGTTTGAGTGTTTCTGAGTGTTGCCAAAAGTGGGTGAGTGTTGTCGAGTGTGCGCAAGCATATTTGAGTGTGCCCGAGTATGTGTGAGTTTACCTGAGATTGTATGTTTGGTCGAGAGTATCTGAGTGTGTCTGATTTTCTGAGTGTATCTGATTTTCCTAGTTTGTCTGAGTGTGTATGAGTGTTTCTGAGTGTTCCTGAATGTGGGTGAGTGTTGTCTAGTGAGTGCGAGTGCATTTGAGTGTTCCCAAGTGTGTGTGCGTTTGCCCGAGATTGCCCGCATTTTGTCGAGTGTGATCAAGTGTGTCTGATCTGCCTGTGTTTGTGATTGTGTTCAAGTGTGTCTGAGGTGTTATGCAGTGAGCATGTGTGCCTCAGTATGCTTGTGTATCTCAGTGTGTTCAAATGCGCCCAAGTGTCCCCGAATGCATGTAAGTGTTGTCGAGTGTGCCGGAGTGTATTTGAGTGTTCCCGAGTGTGTGCAAGTTTGCCTGAGATTGCCTGAGTTTGATCAAGTGTGCCCAGGTGTGTCTTTGTTACTCCCGCTTTAGTGCTTCCGGTTGTGTCAGCAAAGCCTTGAACAGCCTTGAAGTTGCTCAATATGTGCTTAAATTACAAACGGCAAAGAGTGACAACGCAGAGAAGCGGGTCTTGGTGTGAAGTTCTCCTGAATCGATTCTATGCACGACATGATACCGAAATGATTTGCGTTTCAATTCAGTCAACCAGAGAAGAAGAATCCAGGGCTATGTACCTCTTAGAAGGAATATGCATTTCCTGGAGGGCTTCCGGCAGAAGTAAAACCTCGTTCTGCTTCATTTCAGTGTTTACTTTTGTAGAAGAAGTCAATATGCTTCTGTTAGAGCAAGAGCGCACCAGGACACAAGAGGCGAAGAAGAGCCTGCAGAGCAACAGCCTTGCTTGGGCAACATGCTACCACACCAGCCTCTTGCTCCGCAGATTCCTTCTTTACTGTTTGTGTCCCTGTCCACTACCAATTTGTCAGAAGTGAATGGTCTGTTTTTGCACAGCAAAGACTCTGGTGGCAGTGAAAAGCTCCAATGCTTTGCTCCTAGCAAAACCCATCCAGGAGACGCATATTCCCTCTGAGAGCTACATAGCCCTGTGTTTTTCTTCACTGGACAACTGAATTGAAACGGAAATCTTCTCGGTAACATCTCGCACAAAGAATAGAGTCAGGAGAGCTTCACGCCCAGACCCACTTCTCTGCAGTGTCACCTTTTGTGATTCAAGCAGATATTGAAAAACTCAAGTGGGATTACTCGGGAACTCTGGGCAACATATAGAAATACTACAGAACACTGAGACGCACTGGGGCACACTTGACCAAACTCAGGCAATCTTGGACAAACTCTCACACACTCAGGAACACTCAAATACACTCAGCCACACTCGACAATACTCACACACATTCAAGAACACTCCAGAAAAATCAGACACAATCTCACACACTTGATCAAACTCCGGCACTCTTGGGCACAGTCGACAAAACTCACTCACATTCGTGAACACTTGGGCACATTCTAGCACACTCAGACACACTCGTGCAAAATCAGACACACTCAGGTACACTCAAGCATACTGCAGCACGTTCAGGCACACTAGGGAACACTCAGACAGACTGAAATACACTCGGGCACACTTTAAAACACATACACACATTCAAGAAATTTCTGGCACACTGGATCAAACTCGGGCAAAGTCAGATACACTTTGGAACCCTCGACAACACTCACGCACATTCAGGAATACTCAGTCACAGTCAGGCATGCTCGGTCACAATCATTCACCCTCATGCATACACAGGCACACTTGGCCATGCTCAGGCACACTACAGCAGATTGGGGCACAGGCGGGCACATGCAGCAACCGTGTTGTGCACACCAGGGTGCAGCACTTCCCAGAGAGTGAGTGGGGGGCAGGAGGCTGCGGTGTTGGGTTGTGTCCAGTAGGGGGCAGCACTGCTTGGGAAGTGAAGGGATGGGGAGGTGGGTGCAGTACTGTGATGTGTTCACTAGGGGGCAGCACTACCGAAGGGGTGGTTTGCAGTACTGGGTTATGTCCAGTAGGAGGCAGCACTAAACGGGGAGTGCAGGGAGGCAGTATTGCATTGTGTCCACCAGGATACAGCACTGCCTGGGGAGTGGGGGGAGGCACAGTACTGGGTTTTGTGTACCATGGGGCAGCACTGCCCAAGGAATGAGGGGCTGCAGTATCAGGTTCTATCCACCAGGGGGCAGCAGTGCCTAAGGGGTGGGGGGGGGGGTTGCAGTGCCAAGCTGTGTCCATCAGGGGACCAGCACTGCCTGGGGATGCGGGGGATGGGTGGGTGCAGTACCGAGTTGTGTCTACTAAGGGATACCTCTGCTTGTGCTCAGTTGTGATAGCAGGTTGTGTCCACATGGGGGAAGCACTACTGGGGGGCGGGGGGGTTTGGCTGGGTGGTGTCAACAAGAAGGTTGCACTGCTCAAGTGGTGTTGGGGATCACAGTACTGTGTTGTATCTACAAAAGAGCAGAACTGCTGTGGGGGAGGGAAGGGAGGGGCAGAGTGCCGGTTTTGTCCACAAAGAGGAAGGACTGCTGAGGGGCGGCTGCAGTACCATGCTGTGTCCACAAGGGGGCAGAACTACTGGGGGTGGGATGCAGCACTGCATTGTGTCCACAAGATGGCAGCACAGCACGGAAAGTGTAGAATTTCAGTATCATTTGTGTCCACCAAGGGGTAAGCACTGCCCAGGAAACTGCAGTACCGGGTTGTGTTCATGAGGGGCTTGCAATGCTCAGCAGGGTGCTGGGCGCAGAACAGGGTTGTGTCTACCAGAGGGTAGCACGGCCCCAGGGATGTCACGCTGCAGTACCTGGTTGTGTCCACCAGGGGGCAGCACTGCCAGAAGATTGGGGACTGCAGTACCCGCTTGTGTCCAGCATTGGATAGCACTGCCTGGCAGATGAAAGGCTGCAGCAGTAGTTGCATCCACCAGGGAATAGCACAGCCATGGAATGAAGGGCTGCAGTACCAAGTTTTGTTCACAAGAGGGCAGCACATCCTGGGAGGGGGGATGGCACAGTACCGGTTTGGGTCTACCAAAGGGCAGCACTGCCCAGGGAAAGGGGCTGCAGTACCAGATTGTGTCCACAATGGGGAAGAACTCTTGGGGCTGGGCTGCAGAAGCAGGTTGTGTCCAAAAGAGGGCAGCCCTGCTCGTGGGTTGAGGTGCTGTTGTACTGAGTTTTGTCCACTAGTGGGACGCACCCCCCCAAAAGTGGGGGGTGCAGTATAAGGTTGTGTCCACCGCGGCTATTATGAGAGTCATGTACTTTTGGGCAAATGTCCCTGTTGGCACCCAATAAAACCTTAATTACTAATTGCACTCATAAAAACAAATCGGCTAATAAAATCCAAAAAATAAGTGTGGACAATTTGGATTCAAACTGTGATTCTGAAATTTTCCATTGGGCCAAGTTAAAGAGAATTGCTGTATCCCTTTTCCTTCCATGGGTTGCAGCAGTCAAGGCTCTGGGTGAATTGGGCCACCTAGAGTGCTGGGTAGGCAAACAGGCAAATTTGATATCCACTGCCATCAGTTTCCTCCTAGAAGACAAGGAAATTACCAGGCAGGCCACATTCCAAAATCGTGCTGCTATAGATTTCCTCCTGCTGCTGCATGTACATGAGTGCCAAGAATTCGAAGGACTTTGCTGCATGAACCTGACGTTGAAAGCTCCTAAAGTCCTTGCTGCCCTCTAAAACATGAACAGTTTGATCAGACAAGTGAAGCAAGAATCTGATGATTGGTTCAATGAACTGTTTAAGGGCAGGGGCTTCACAGGGTGGTGGACTGCTATAGTTAAAAGTACTTTGTTATTTTGTTATTCTTTTCCTTGTAATAATGACATTCAGGATCCTACTCAATTACAGTAATTTCACAACTATAAGGCGCATGGGATCATAAGGTGCACTTCTGGGTGTCAGCAAATTTCCAAACTTTTTACATACATAAGGTGCACCAGATTGTAAGGTGCACTTTTTTTTTGCAGTGAGGATCTGCACGCAACTTTTGAAAACTAATGAATTACTAACGGAATCATGCAACCGCAGGGTTTATTGGCAGGTGCTCAATTTGCAAACAATTTTCACAGATTGGCGCAGACTTTAAATACAGCCCCATGCCGCGGGCCCTGGCACTCCCGCCTGCTGTTCTCCCGCTACCTGTGGCCACCCCCAGCGCCGGGTGCTCGCTGCAATTGCGGCTCTCGCCGCTCACGCAGCTCTCACCTGCTCATGGTCATTTGATTGCGAGCTTCATGTTTGTTGCCGCACAATGTGAAACAGAAATTGTTTTGAGATCCCTTCAATACTCAAACTTTTTCCATATGTAAGGCAAACCGGATTATAAGGTGCACTTCCGGGTTTCAATCAAAATTTTAGGCTTTAAGCTGCGCCTTGTAGTCATGAAATTACTGTAGTTTTCAAGACTATTAATGGTCTCATTCCTTCTACCTCAGTAGTCAATCACATAGAGATGAAAAACCTGAAACAATCTAACTCTCCCACTAATTGCAAATGGTGGGCAAGATCATAATTTGAAGCAAGATGAAGCTAATATCTTTCCTTCAACTTCATTAAATAAAAAACAGGGAGCTGTTGTAATTCACTATTCTAGATGTATTGAGATGGTATATCTTGTGATCCCCGTAATACCCTATGATTTGAACCTCTCTGTCCCTTGAATATCCCTGCGGGCCATGTGCTTGCCCTCTTTCTCCTTGGACCCCTTCGAGAATAAACCTTGGAACATATTCAGGGGGTCTGAGCCTCCTTTATCTTGCTTTGTCCTTGCCCACTCCCCCCCATCTCTGACTTAGAGCTAGCAGGGACAGGTTGGAGAGTGGGGAAAGGGGTGTGGCAATTCTTCTCTCCAGTGACTTTTCCAACAAACTCCAAAGCTGACAAGCCCAAAAGCTCTGGAACCAAACAATCTTCCCAGGGATGCTGCATTTCAAGCACATTCCCAGCAAACATTCCCAACCCAGCACAGAGCCACCACTGGAGCTTGTGCTTGGGGCTGGGACTACTGCGGGACAGGAATAACCAGACACTGGCATAGCCAAACAATTCCATCATCTCCAAGGAACTCTGGCGTTCGCCTCTTCATCTCCATCCTCTACCAGCAGACTGGTAGGAAGGACAGTCCAGGAAGGACTGGGTTGTCATAAATATCATTCCCTAGGCAGTTATCCCAACTGAGAATTCCTGGGAACATGATAACAACACTTCACCTCCATCTGGCTCAGCCCATGCAGCACTCAGCAACAGCTGAAAGTGGGAGTGGAATTCTTCTTGGGAAGCCCTGCCCAGCAAACCGGGCCCTTCCCACACCACCCCCCCCACCACCACCACACCTCTTACCTTTCCAGCAGACAGTGCAGCTCCCAGCTGCGGGCAGGGGGATGGCTCAGGCAGCTCTGTCCATTGTTCTTTCTTCCTCGATGCATTTGCATTTTCCTCCATTTCCCCGGGCCAGAGGGGAACTGGAGGAGGCAGCAGAGGGGCGAGGAGCCTGGCCTGATAGGCTTCTTGTGTGCATGTCAGTGAGCCAGGAGTAGGACAATGACTCGTGCTGGAGGTGGTGCCTTTTGGAGCCATTTTAGAGGTGTGATCCTAGAACATTTTGGAGGCTATTTCCCAAATTCCGTTTGTAGCTGGACCTCACTGGAAATCCTAGTCCAGCAGCTCAATACCCCAGCTGAATAAACTCTTGATAATGATGAAGGGGCACTGCAGGACACCAGCCAGCAGCAAGGGGACACTTTAAACACTCGCCTGAAACTTTGCTGCTATTGGGAACACCAGCACCAGGGCTTGCACATTACTCCCTGATGCACCAAACAGCATGGCTGACTTACAGGAAGAATCCTGGGCACTGTATGAGTAACCCCATCAGTATTATTTAGCTAAAAATAGATGACAAAGATGCAAACATAATCAATTTAAAGCTCCCATAAGAAGTGAAGGAGGAAAGAAAACATACCTGCAGAACCCAAAAGCAGAAACACTTATATCAGTGTGCACCAACACCTTGATTTCTCACATTTAGATTTTCTCCTTGAATTTGATTTAATCTCCAACAGTTATCTAAGAAATAATGTTATTAAATGTTTGTTTCCATTGGTACACGTGGTGAAAATTGTTACTATTGTTATAAATTGGTAAGAATTTGTTATTGCTCTGTATGTGTGGCTTTAGCCAAAATAAAACAAGCACTTGGATTCCTCCAGAAACATAATGGGCTATGAGTTTTCAGAAGCCCCCTGTGGATATACTGCTGTTCTCCTGTAGATCTGCAGTGGTGCTGAGTTTTGCAGAGTGGTTGAAGGGTTTAACTGTGGGGAAGGCTGATGGACTCCTGAGTATAGGGCTGTGGTGACAGTGCTGCCTTCTGTGTGTCTTTCCTTTGTGGACATAAACCAGTGAAAAAGCAAGGCCGCAAACCAGCCAGGACACTCCTGAGGGGCCACTAGCACTGTTCCCCTTCCAGCAGCAGTGCTGAACAAGTTCTGCGGCAGGCAGAGGAGGGAGCTGCCACCAAAAAATCTTGGCCCAGCTCCACCAGGGACCAAGCTCCTTCTTTGCTAGGCAATGTACCTTCATGAAAGATGAGTCCCTAATGGATGAGGCTTGCAGGCTCTTCCCTTGGAGTGGGAGCAGCCCCCCCTGCTTTTATTCCACTGGCAGCTTGGTTCCTCTCTGGGCAGAGACTGGTGCTCCCAGGGTCAGCACTCCCAGTGGCATGGCTAGCTCTGCAGTTAAAAAATGACCACAGCCCCAAGAGAGAACCACGGACAGGTAAGAAATGCTCCAACAGGTGAGGCTGGTTTAAACAGGAGTATCCTGGGCATTGCTTTGCCACCGCCCATAACCCAGTTCTGCAGCCAGGAGGCCCCTGCAGTCTGTAGCAACCACTTGGTGCACGTGGGATCCCGCAGGGAATGCAGCCAGAGCAGGAGATACTGGGGACCCACACAGAAATGCTGCGAGGTCCAGAGACACTGAAGCAGTACAGCCACCCCATGTCACACCCACACTGGAAGGGGAGTGAGAGCTAAGTGTACAGGACTAGGTCATACTTCGTTCCAAAGCAGGTAATTCCCCATCAGTTTTCCTTATTTTGAACTCTAACAGTATCAAAACCTTTGTGTTTCTCTGTGTTTAATATACAATTTTCCAGTGAGTGGGCTGCTCACAGTTTTTCTCTGTTTCACCACAAAATCGGTTGTAAGTTGTTTTTGGATCAAATCCCAAGATCTCCCTTTCCTCTAGGATTCGGAAGGAAAATGTTGAAACTGAGGTGCCTATAAAATACCTGTGAAAAGAAATCAAAAAGAGTTTGTGATGGGGGAGAGTTTTTAAAATGTAAGTAATTCGATTTCAGTCTAATGAACTTCACTGTTCAGTGAAATTATATGATAAATGAAATCACATATATACACACACAGTATAACTATTATACATCCATTATACACATCTCATTTATATAATTGATTATATAATGTCTTACACAATTTATAAACAACCATGGGCCAAAAATCATATTCAGTTTTGTGACAAGTGATATTAAGCTTTGGCTGAAATAAGTCAGATTTGATACCTTGCATGTGCGCAAATCCACTGGTCAATCACAGCCAAGCCCCCATCTTTATAGAGTTCCAGCTCCTCCAGAGAGGGTTCAAACCTCACCATCTGAGGCAGCAGTTTCTTGAGCAGTTCAATCTCTTAAAAAAGGAAAGAAACAAATTTATCTCTACATTATGAAGAGCAACTTGCTGCTATCACACAATGTGCTTAAGGGAACCCTGGATGAACAGTTACAGAGCAAGTGACACCAAAATCAACCAACAAATATTGTAATATAGTTGCCAAAATTCACAGCATTGCAGGCAGGGAGGGGAGCCAGTGGTAATTGCTGCACTCGTTGTCAAAAGTTACCTATCCTGAAGTGCCTGTGATCTCCTACCTTCCTCAACAGCATCAGTGGCTACAAAAACTTTTTCAAGTTTAAGTGTCTCCAAGAGGCTGTGGATTTTCTTTACTGCTCCTTGCAGGGAAGGCACATCTTCTCTGTGACCCCAAATGAAGTCTCTCCTTCTGAGATGAACCCCAAGGTATGGGCCACCTAGAGCTGTGGCCATCTTAACCTATGAGAGAAAGATTGAAGCTTTAAAACTTGAGAGCATCACCCTTCACACAGAAAAGCCAGAATCACCTATGAATAAGGCACAGAATCACTCTATTTTTAAGTATGGACAGGAACTAGCTTGGGACACTTATTGCAACAGTTAGATCTTGGGTAGCCTCCATCATGCAAGAGAAACTAGAGTGCCAAATTTTTGTAAACAAAAATTCCTCTCCTTGACCAAATAAAACCACAACTGGCAGGCGGCAGCTGAACTTCACACCCACATGTAGTGCTGAAAACAAGAAGAAATTCAAGTTTCCTTTACTGAAATGAGGGCAACAGATCTGGCCTTTAGAACTGGCCAGATACAACTCAACAGACTCTGTTAGCACATGTCACACACCAAGAAGGCTCATAAGAAACATGTGTGTCCACCTTGAGGCGAGCAGAAGAGTGTCACTCGTGTAGTCTCCAACATGCCCTGTAGCACAGAGCCACGAGTACATAAATGGGGAACAGAGTTAAAGACTTTACCTTCATCTGTGTCCAGTCCTCCTTGTACTGAGTCCTGTCTGCCTCATCGGTAGATTGAAGATATTTCTTCCTAAACTCATCTCCCACCACGCGGAGGTGTTTCGCGAACACCATGCTCCGACGGGTCTGTCGGAACAAGAGCAGACATTGAGTTAGAAAAAGCATAGCTAAAAATGAATAGGTGGAGACAGTTTCACATACACAGCACTTCCAGGATGCAGTTACTTCTGGTACATCTATGCAGTACTCTAAGTAACAATTTCTAACCTTTTATCCAAACTTTAATACTTTATTTCTAATTATCACCACATTTATAACCAGCATACTCACCTGCCCCTGCAATACACAGGTATAGGAAGGACACTGCAGTTATTTACACAGCAGAACACATAATATACCAAACTAAACACCTTAGCAATATACCTCACATTTGGAAACAAAAGCTGGGCAAACACTTCAGTGTCCAAAACACCTGTAAGAATAAAACCTGCTTTAAAAATATTAGGCATCTAGCCGGAGACACTACTATGAAATTCAGTGGAAAAGTGATGAAAAAAGAATTCTTTTCTTAACCTGTGAATAATAATCTAAGATTCTGTGAAGCAGGTACAACTGCATTGGTAACTTTTTAATAACAGGCAAAAGAACGAAGGAAATCCCACTTTCTCCCTTTTTGTCTACAAAAAAACAGAGAAGACAGAGATGCTTCTCAGAGGAGCATGGGAAAAAACACGAGGAGGCTCTGGGCCCAAGCTGCAGTGAATAAATTTCTGTTTGGACATCAGGAAAAACCACTGGGGCAATAATTAAAGTGCAACTGCTAAGAAATGTGTGTTATGGAGCCATGTGGATTTTACATCCGCTTTTACAGGTCAATTCATACTCAAATATGGTACCTGGGTTGCATTTTTTTCTTTGAGAGGTCACTCTCAATGGACAATTCATGGCTAGCAAACTCCTGTTTGGTCCACTTCTGAAAACATGCCATATCCCAAGTGAATAGTCAGATGCTTACAAGACTGAGTCTGTGTGATTTGTTTTGTAATATCACGCAAGTCTGTTTCTCTTAAGAATTTTAACTATATCAAGCACTCCATATCATGTTCCATTTTCCTGTGTCTGATCCTTAACATTTTCTTAAAACCTTTATGACAGGAATCATTTTAGCGTAAACCTTTGCCTTGATACCCATTGGGAATTTTGACTTTGAAGCCAATGGGAAGGGATTTGGGACACTTACAAGCACTTTACAGAATTCTTTTGAAAAGACTAATCTTGAGGTTGACTAGATAGGAATCTGCTCCCTCTTGATTGTAGATGTGTTGTATAGGAGAGGTCTTTTTAACCACCATGCCCTGCAGCACTGGGCCTTTAGGCACAAGACAGCAGGATGAATTCCTGTGTCACATTAATCCACAGCAGCCTGAAAACCATGTTAGCACAAATTGCTAAAACAGAAGACACAAGTTACTGTCAAGACAAGAAATCCAAGGCAAAACTGAAGTGCACAGTGGTTATCAAATTTTTTAGCAGAGCCAAGTAAAAAGTGTAGAGAAGCTATCTATAAAATACTCACATTCCAATAATCTTTCCCTCCGTAGTGGTCATGAAGAAGGTTTTCAGCTCTGTCTAACATCACTGACCTATTGAAAATTATAAAACTGAGTGCAGTTCCCTTAGGAATAGAATTTACATTATGATGTTTTTTTACACATTTGCTAGGATAAAGCACAGACTATTATCTGTTTGCAAAGGGGGCATGGGGAGTGAGGAACAGGCTCCTATGAGGCAAATTCTAGTTCTCGCCAAGGTGAATTGTGACCCACAGTCTGCTGGGGAGAAAAGGGAACCATATCATTCCCTGTGCCCCCTTCTCTTCCTTAAAAAATGGTACCCTGACTCTGAAAGTTAAACTAACAAGCATTAGCCACCCCTCCACTTCTTGCAGTAGCTGCTACAGGAGAGAAAAGATTTGTGACAGCAGGAGTTTATCCAAAGGAGAGAAGTGACCTGTGTGATAATGCTCAGCCTCAGAGCACATGACAGCCTCTGGGATGAAGCAGAAAATCATAAAAACAGAGAAGGCGTTTTCCACATGTAGAATAAAATGTCCTACAGTAAAACAACACAAAGAATACAGAGACACTACTAAAATGTGAAGTGTAGACAGTAGCTTGTGCCTCTCATAAACAAACAGTTCAGGATTGTGTACTGGAAACATAACTGCACTATTCAAGTTCTAAGAAGCAGAAGAGATTTTGAAAGTTTCAAGTATCCCAGAGCACAAGAGATGTAGGTTCAGTTTATGAGCACACTGATGATAAGCAAACACACAGAGAAATGCTTCTGCTGAAAGGGATCAAGGTCATTATCGGCATCTCCTACTAAAAACAGAGGAAGTAAATAACCAATCAGCTTTGGATTATCACTGCTGATAATCCGATGGCCACCTGCCCAGAAGGCTCTAAATCACCTGGAAAACAGACTAGACTGTGCCGGTAAAGAAGCAGCACTGCATCTAACAGGAAGATTGGAGGTGAATGAGGTTACTAATCCAAACACATTGAGAAGTTTCCTTGAAGTGACCACACTTGAAGTGTAAAAACCCAGCCCTAGGACCACACAACTGGTTTTCCAGCCCGAAGGGCAATATGGGAGATCAGAGCTCTGAACGATCAGAGTAGTTTGAAGACACTGGCACACATGAAGAGAAGGGACATCTCACTGACACTGCCTAACAAGATTTCTTGAGAGCCTTCATTAAATGCTTTTAAGAAAACTTGGCACAGAAATGTTCTTGCCTGGATTTGGAAAAAATAAAAAAAAAGTTTAGAGACAGGGATAAATGTATGATTCTCAGAGGGAGATCACAAGTGGAAGGTCTCTTCACCGTATTCCTAAACAACCTACAGAAGGGCACACAATCAGATGACACAGCTTAACAATTATTTTAAATTCCTCAAAGCAGCTAAGGCCAACTATGAAGAATTAGAGAAGTCTGATCACTGTCCAATGAAGTGACAGATGTAATCTAACATAGGAGTGAGTGTAGTTAAAAAACAAAAACAAAACAAAAAAACCCACTAGCTTAATCTAATAACTCAAAGTCTTGATGGTCAGAAATGAGGACAGTTTGATGCAAACATCAAGGCAATGCTGAGAGGTCAAAATAAGGAACCTGTGTGGCAAGAATTAGCAGAAAAAGAAGAGAGCATTCGACAGAGCACGTCATTTGTACTGCAATGTGACAGGTTTACCCATACTCAGTGTGCAGGGTCCTGCTGACCTGCAAACATTTGGAGATTGGCAGTGGTGACAGCCAAAGGCATGGAATGGCTTTCACATGGAGAACAACTAATGGAGCCAGGACTCTTCCCACTTCAGAGGAGACTACTGAGGGGGAATATGCCAGAGATGTAAAATCATACATGGTATGGAATAGAATATGGAAGAGCTGATGGCTCAGCATCTCTTCCACTGCATGATCTAGAGGTATTTGATGCTACCTTGGAGACAGAATCACAAAAGCTGCCTGAGAGGGAATATAGAGGAGCTCAAGGGTACTTGCTCTTAGGTTTTAACATGGTAATCTTTTAAGCTAACTTATAGTTAAGTGTTTCTCACAGTGTAAATCCCTTTAGTAATGATTTTAACAGAGCACAATAATTCAGTGACAAAGTATCTCAACAGTGGGATACAGCCTTTAAATTCCCCCCTGCCCTTCCCACCCAGCAATGGGGTTGTACAACAATAAATAGTTATACAAGGCAACTCACTGTGCTGAAGTGTTCTTCAGAAGGGTGGGAGCCACAATAGAGGCAGATCCTTGGACAGACAAGCAAGAGGTGTTTAGGCCTCGTGTTTCCTCATAACCCCAGAACCAGCCCCTAAAATAGAACATAAAGGATTGGTTCACAGAGTTGTATTTTAAATTAATGCCATATATAGAACAAAATATCCTAAAAAGCCCATATATGATACAAATAAACCAGCCACCTCCTTTATGCTGCTTTTATGTGGAGCAACAACCTTACAGAACTAGATCTCATACCAATATGACATTTTATTACTGATGGGCTTTTCAAAAAGCAAAGTGAACTCCAAGCACCGAGATATTCACAGCAGGCAAATATTTCTCTGAATACAACTGAAAAGACCAGAAGGACTGCTCGATGTTACCTGTAGTAGCCATGTTTGTCTTTGGAGTACATCAGCTGATCAATGCATGGCCTTTCATCTATTTTTTCTTCCCATGTTCCTTCTTTCCATCCTTCTGCGTAGCCTTGCAGCACATAAATCTGTTCAATAAAGGGCCCACCTGACTCTGAGCAGAAGGCAAAGCAAAGGATTTGTAAGCACAAAAGCTCACACCGTAAACATATGACCAAGCATCAGCTGCAGTTAAAAACCTTCTAGAAATGCTAATATTACACTACTCTCTCTTCCCTGTTTTCCCTGTAAAAAAGGAAAGGAAGTTGAATTTGAGCCAGAAAAGCTCAAAGGGTCAGGCAATATGACCACCTGCTATCCCACCCAGGTCTGTGTGATTTAATGTGCCAAACACAATGGAATCACTGTCAACTGGGTAAAACAAACCATGAAGCACATAGGTTTTCAGTGCTGTAAGCAGCCGCCACAGGGAGGACTGCCTTCAAGAAAAATGCCAAATACAAGCATTTTCCTGGAAGGCAGGAAATGGTTTTCCCTTCGGAGCTCTTTGCAGAGGTGTGATGTTTGGTGGCCTTTATTTCCTTTGCTGAACACACCTGTGACACTGCTGCAGATTTGAACACTTGGTGATTAATGTGGCACTAAATCGTAAAGGAACCAACTTCACTCTTATAGAAAGCTTTTCTCTTAAACACAAAAAGCAAGGGATATTTCAAGTATGATTAAGAAGTAAGTTCAGGGAAGAACCCACTTTACAACTTTTACTGTCCAACCACCACATCCAGAAAATGATGGCTTGTCTGTATTTCAACAAGCTGCCTCACTCCTTATGGTCTTGTCATTATGGTCAAAACTACACAGAAATACCATAGGTGAATTTAACCACAGACATTCATTGCCTGTCTTTGGGGTTCCCAGTTGAGGGGACAGCAGTACTATATCAAACAAGCTGCCAAGTAATTGGGTTATTCCATCCTAGTAGTTGCACAGCTCAGCAGAACTCCTTCCCATCCCTCCTCTTGCCACCTCTAAGATTTTTTTTTCCATGTTAAAGGACAAAAACCCCTATAAGGACAAACCTGTTAAGAAACCATACCAAATATTTAGTTAATCGTAGATTGCAGGATCCTATACCCCACCTGCAAGGAACTGCTCATATTCGATGACAGGGATGTTCCTGTTGAGACTTGGGATATCAAAGAACTCCGACCAAGGGATCCGGACCTGAAGGATATCAGGGCTTTGCCAGTGATAAAGACGTCCCCAGGGAGGAAGAACCAACACCCAGTTTTCGCTTTTCCGTAGGGTCTTTAGAAGGGAAGCAATGCGAATGTAGACATCTCTGCGAAGGTTGAACCCTTCAGGAGGGTTCACATCATACAAAAGGTATCTGAGAGCAAAGCAATACCATTATTTTGGGGAGCACATTGATGCTATTACATGTTTTTTCTTTTTAACCCTACAATCCTGTGATGAAACTGTTGGAAAGAAAGCTGCTCCTCTTTTTGAGTTTGCAGTACTTGGAAGAAGTATGGGAAGTTAGAGCAGTGTGTCCTGCAGGGGCCATTAGGGTATCCTAGCAGGTAGCACACGCCAGGATCCTATCGTGCAGCGGGTCAAAGAGTGAAGAGTCTCATGAAAATGGTGAAACCACCGGCATGTTACCAGGCTAACTCTCGTAAGCTGGACACAAAGGCAGGAGCACACGCTCCGGAGAAGTAGGGGAAAAGAATGCAGCTGGGAGCTGGATGATCCCTGTGGGGGTCCCTTCCAACTCAGGGTATTCTACCGACGAAAGCCCTCGGACAGCTGCGATAACACCTTCCAAAATCAACTCAAAAATGCACCAGCAGGTATAGGAGGTCCTTTACCAGAGATGGCCGGGGCGCCTGTGCAAGGGGACACCGTACGGCGGGGGGAGAGCCCGGCGGGCAGGACCAGCCTGGGACCGGACGCGACGGAGCCGCCACTGCTCACCTGGTGCGCGCGGCGGCGGTAGCGGCAGGCAGCGAGGAGGCGGCGTGGCCGGCTCGGAGGGCGGCGGGAGGCGGCTCGGAGGCGGCGGCGGCAGGCGGCGGGTGGCCGAGCATGGCCAAGCCAAGCAGCAGCAGCGCCAGGGGGAAGCGGCTGCCAGGCCCCTCCGCCGCCATCCCCACGCCACGTCCGGGGCGGTGCCAGCGGAGCCCCGGCCCCTCTCGGTATCTTAGAAGAGGTTGGCGGTGAGGGGCCGTAGGCGGGAGCCTGTGAGGCGGTTCAGCTCCTCCAGGATTTGCTCTTCCTTCTGGTACATCTGCGGGAGCAGCGGCGGTCAGCACAGAGCGAGCCGCGGCTACCGTCGCCGGGGCCTCCGGTCCACCCTATGCCGGATCTCGCACACCCTCCCCGGCCCCACCGCATCTCGCACCTGCTTCCACTCGGGTTTCGTGTCGTGCCGGTAGCCGAGCAAGTGGCACAATCCGTGGGCTACGGTCACCTGCGCGGGGTCGGGAAACAACACACGTGTATTACCGACCGACCCCAGTGACCGCCCTCCGCCCAACCCGCCCGAGCGGGGCTCACCGTCAGAACATCGTCAAAATCTTCCCCGGTTTCACGGCACTGCTGGTGGATGTACTCCACCCCCAGGAAGATGTCGCCTAGGTTGTACTCGTCACGGCAGCGCGGCCGCGGTAGCTCACCCGCCGCCACTTGGTGCAACGGGAAAGAGAGGACGTCGGTGGGCTCCGGGCAGTGTCGGTAGTCACCGTTCAGACGCTGCATTAACGCGTTACCAGCGCAGACCAGCCCCACGTCGAAGCGGGAGGCGCCCAGGGCGGCGCGCAGGGCACAGACGGCGCGGCGGAGCAGAGCCCGACGCACTGGCACTGCACGCTGCACGTTCCGCAGCGCCACACTCATGGCAGCACCAACCCCACCCAGCCACTCGCCGTTAGCCCGCCCACCACAAAGAGACTCCGTCTGAAGCCACACCCACCACAGCGACCACTAATCCAGGCCCCCGCCCACCCGAAGGGACCACGCCCCTGAGCTGGGACCCCGCCCATCCATCTGTTATCGGTCAATGTCCCCGCCCACCAAGTGAAGCCACGCCTACCCCGACCACGCTCACAGACGCGCCCACAACGCTGCTCCCATCCGTCCCCTCTCCCCTACAGTCCTGCTGGCGCCGTAGCTCCGCCCGCTTCCCCACAGGACTCCGCCCCATGGCCAGAGCTTCTCCCCGCCGCGCATGCGGGTCTCGCTTCGCCCGGTGGTTTCAGGCAGGCGCCGCAGCAATGTCGGCGCGGGGCCCGTTCCGCGGCCCGCCCTCCTTCCCGCCGCCGCAGCGCTTCGGGCAGCCCGCCGTGTTCGGCCAGGGTGGCGGCCCCGCCAGCCTCCCCTTCGCGCCCGCCGCCACCTTTGCACCGCCCTATGCGCTGGGCCAGGCGCCGGCCCCGGCGGGGAACGCGGGATTCAGCTTCAGGCCACCCACCAGCCTGGGTGGCTTCCCGACCTCCAGTGAAGCGTCGGGTGCTGGCGGCAGTGCCTTCGCGGCGCCCGAATTCCGCTTCAAGGCGCCCGAAAGCGCCGCCGCCTTCAAGCCGGTGTCAGGTGGTGAGGCGGAGAAGGGTCCGGCTGCTCCCGCCGTCTTTGCTTTCTCATCCCCCTTCGGCTTCGCGTCTGAGACAGGCCCCGAGGCGGCGGTGGCACGGGAGACATTCTCGTTCCCGCGTCCCGCGGCCGCTTTGGGGAGGCCGGAAGAGAGAGGCCCCAGGGCGCTGCCGGAGGATCCGGGGGAGCCACCGTCTAAGGGGCTGAAACGGAAGGAGGAGCGGGAGCGCTCGCCGCGACGGGCGGCGGCGGGCGGGCGGGCGGCGGCGCCGCCGGAGAAGCGGGCGGTAATGCTGAGCCGGCCCCGCGGCGGGATCCTGTTCGGCCGCACGCTGGAGGATCTGCTGCGCAGCCAGGCCCGCGAGCAGCGGGAGCGCGGGGACGGGCCTGAGGCCGAGCGGGGACCCGCTGAGGAGCCGCCGCCGGCCGAGGCCCGGGAACCTGCCCGAGAAGGTGGGCGGGAGTCTGGTGGAGCAGCCCGGCCGCCCGGATGTCTCTCCGCTGGCTGACTGCTCGTATTCCTTCTCGTCACAGATGCGGCCCCCGTTACTCCTACTCGCCGGAGCCGCGGCAGCGAGAGCTCGGAGGCACTGGGGGGCCTGCCAGCCGCCGAGCTGACGGCCTTCCAGTGCAAGAACATCCCTGACTACCTCAACGACAGGACTGTGCTGGAAAAACACTTCAGCCAGTTCGTAAAAGTTCGTCGCATTATGACCAGGCGTAATAAAAAAATGGCTGTTCTCCACTTTTTTGATCATGTGAGTATCAGAAGTGGCACAACTCTTGGGAGTGTTGAGCCTAGAGAAGTCTCCAGGAATACCTTAGAGCCCCTTCCAGTGTCTAAAGTGGACTTAGAATAAGGAGGGAAAACATTTTTTTACAGGGACAGATGGGGAGAGGGCAAAGAGTGTAAACTAAAAGAGGTTAGGGAGAAATTATTTGAAGGTGATGAGGCCCTGGCACAGGTTGTGCAGAGAAGCTGTGGCTGCCCCATCCCTGTCAGTGTTTGAGGCCAGGTTGATTGGGGGCTTGGAGTACCCTGGTCTAGTGGAAGGTGTCCCTGGCTTAAGGCAGGGGGATGTCGCTGGATGGTCTTTTAGGTCCCTTCCAACCGAATCCAGTCTCTCATTGTATGAAGAAAGACTTAAATCTGAATGCTTGGGTGAGTCTAGAACTGATTAAAACTACACTCTTGTTTGTAGAAAAACAGAATTTTTCTGTTGACCAATTTAACTGATTGCATGTAGGTCTTAATTAAAATACAGCAACCAGAATATTTTGGGAATCAGTAAATGTTTCTGTGGCAAAAACTGCTCTGTGCATTTCAGTGTTGTGATGCCAGTGTGTTTCCATGCTCTGCTTTTGTTTTCTTTCAGGCCTCTGCAGTTCTTGCCAGGAAAAAAGCAAAAGAGTTGCACAAAGATATAGTAACATTTTGGCAAAAGAAGAAAACAAGTAAGTCTTGTCTTTCCCAAGTTCTGGATGATGTATAAGTAGTGTGCCAGCTGCTCTTTTTTTTCTGATGTGCTGAGTATGATACCTAAATTATCTCCTAGTAGCAGAGATCATGGTTGAATCCTTAATGCAGTTGTACAGCAGCAATATGGTGATCAACTTTGTGCTTCTGTCCAGAAGTAGGATAGTCCTTTGTAGGAAAACCCAGTCTAAAATGCCTTGCTGCCTGCATCAATCATGGACAGGGATGTGGACTTTAGGTTTCAGGAAAAGGTTCTGAGAATCTCTGCAGTGTCTGCTGAGGTTGCTGTTCTGTGCATCAATAGTTAGACACCGTTTGAACTAAAAAAAAACAACCTACAGAGTTTAGAAGTGGGAAACCTGGATTTCAGACCTTGCTTGGGATTAGGGCAAGAGGAGATTGTTCGGGGAAAGTACTTATAATGTCAAGTGCTTCCCTTTCTTTAGCTCCATGAGTGCAGTGTGTGCGCCTGTGAGATCCTAGCCTGGGGGTGCACTTCAGCTGCTAGCACATGGATGATTTGCTTCAGCTTTGACCAACCACAGCCTTGCCTTCCAGAAAACAGCTGCCCACTTGTCTCCCTGAGAATTAACATCTTGGAACAGCAGCTCTAGGGCTGCCTCTTTGTCAGCTGTCATTTTATCATGGTGTTACATCTGTGGCATCACATACGGCAGCATTCTGAAATAACTATTCTAGGAAGGTTTAAAAAATCCCGATGGAAAAATTGTCTCTGGAAGAAGAAATTCTCGCTTTCTGCAAGTGTTAATTCATGCCAACCTGACTATAAGCTTATGTGAAATAAATACTTTCAGTTGGAGTACTTGGAATTGTGATTTATGCAGGTGAAATGGATTTATTATGACTTACTGATTTATTGCGAGCCTGGGAGAACTGTGATTCAGTTGAGGATCAGATTTTGTTTACTGATAATTACAGTTATTGCTAAGTGATGTTGTTTTGAAAAATACGTGTTATTTATAGAGCAATGACCATGATAGCAATTGGTGGAAACTTTATACGGCTCCTAGCGGAAGTTTTGCATCCATGTACAAACTGGGAATCTTAGTTTTCATCACCATCTCTATGGGGTCAAGAAAGAGCCGTTGCTTAAACTGTTTGGCAGGTACCTGGTTTCATATTTATGTGTCATTTCAGGTCCAGCAAAAAGAGAATTTTCATCCAAGGAGAAGAAAGCAGGTGAAGATGAAGGAAGGCAAAGCAGTGAAGAGCAAAGCTATCAGCATTCCCCTCTTAGAAAACCTTTAATAAGATCTGCCAGCAGTGTCATGCCTGGGAGAAGGTATGTCCTCTCCTTTGGGAATCCACCTGGCAGGAAGGTGGGTGCTTGGAGAAAAATGGTTATCACTAGATGCCAAATAGTCATGTCCTGGATTTTGTTCATAAAAGCACCTGCAGTATGAGGCATGAGGGAGGTGAACAAACAGTGCAAAGCCCAACTAGGACCAAGCAGTTATGACACTGTCGTCATGATTCAATGAGCTTTTCAAGCAAGCAGTGTCCTTTGGAGGCTATTAGAGTTCTGTAGAATGAGAATCTCCTTTTTGGAATAGCTTGAATTACTGTCTCACTTCAAGTGAACAGTCTTCCTGGTTTGTGGCAGTCACAGAACCACAAGGTTGTCTTCTTTGTCATACCTCAATAGTGTGTCTAGTCTGACAAAAGCCATTTGATGTGTGGAGTCATGTAAGTATAAAATTAGTAATATATTGTGAAGGAATCAGTATCCTTTGATTTAAAAGTTGGCCCTGCAAAATCTTTAAATAATCTCTGTTGCTATAGAAAGCACATTAGGTTTGTCTCCACACCAGCAAGCCAGTTCCTAGCTTAAAATACAAGCTGCTATACCACAGTGATGCAAAATGCTGCAAGAGCCATCCATTTCTGCCCCCTCAATGACACTTTTAATAACACATTTTCTGTTAGGACTTTCTCCACAATGTCAGAACTCTTGGCAGCGTTGTTAGGGCAGTGCTGAGGGTTTAACCAGATAATTCCCGGTGTTGGTATTAGCTCAGCACATCTATACACTATTCACATTTTCCTGTGAACAAAATAATCTTCTAAACAGATGCTGACATCCTAAAGAATAATGTACTGATTAAGGCCAGGGATTGATAAAAAAGTTTTCTATTTTTAGTTCTCCAGCAAAGAAGTCTGGTCTTCGAAAGGCACTGCAGTTTGAAGCAGAGCTGTTTGATTCCAGTTCTGAAGGGCAAAGCTCAGAGGGCTTGGGAGCTTCACTGTCATCTCTCAGTAACCTGGTGGGATTGTTGGCTGAGACATCTGAAGAGAGATACAGGCTCTTGGATCAGAGGGACAAAATCATGCGACAAGGTAATTAACATAAGTTAATAAGTGTGATACCTGCTTCTCTGCTGGAAAGAAGTGTTCAGATTTTTGGCAAAGCTGTTGTGGTATTATGGAAATGCCTTAGAGAGTTTAATGTGGAACAGTCTATAAAATACTCTCCTGGTGTATTATCTTTTGTATTTTTTTTCTTGTAAAACACACAAATCTGTTTTACTTACTGCACATGCAATGTCTTCTGTAAAGGGAAGGGCAGAATATCCATCTTCTGTGAAGGAGGGCACATAGGGAGATCTGCATCTCTACAGACTATCTTTAAAGAAAGTTATCCAAAGCATTAACTGCATTTTGTGGAACCACAGAATTGTTTTTGAGTTGGAAGGGGCCCTAAAACTCAACCAATCCCACCCCTCTGCTATGGGCAGGGACACCTTCCAGTATCCCAGGTTGCTCTAAGCCTCATCCTGTCTGCATTTGAACACTTTCTAGGGGTGGGGCTACCACAGCTTCTCTGAGCAGCTTGTGCCCTAGTATTTCTCCAAATTCAAACTATTACACAGCTGAGAATTACTTCAAGAAATGTCCTTTCATTTCACAGTGGTGGTTGTAAAACCTTCCATGCTGTTCCTGCAGTTTCAAAACTGATCCTATTTCTACTGTAAGATCGTATTTTTAATACTGACAAACTTCTTGTCCACTCAATACAGAATTTTGAAACTGCTGTTCCTTAAGACACAAAACATTTGGTATATTTTAAAAGCTTCAGTCTTTTAAGCAGAACTCACAATATGTGCAATACTTGGACAGGCCTCAGAGTGGAGAGAACCCCATCCTTATGCATTTCTGACTGTATCAAGGTTTGCCTGCTCAGGGCTGTTTTGGCACATTAGAATAGTAGCTTATTGTGAAAAAAAAACAAAAAAAACCCCAAGAGATGCTTAGTGTTTGTTTAGTTATTTCTGTTTGTTGGTTTTTGTTGTGTTTTGTTTTGTTTTTGTTTTTGTTTTGTTTTAGCTCGAATAAAAAGGACTGATCTTGGCAAAGCAAAAACTGTTGTTGGCACTTGCCCAGATATGTGTCCTGAAAAGGAGCGTTACATGAGGGAGACAAGAAACCAGCTCAGCATCTTTGAATTGCTTCTAGGAACTGACAAGGTATGAGATTGCCAGTATATCAGTATGCCTGATGCTCATTGGAGCTGTCAGTATTGTTTAGCTGATTACAGGGATAATTCTGGTGCAGAAATTCTGTAGGCTGTTTATTTATTACCTTTCAATTCTCCATCAGAAAACAAGATTTGCTTTTTCACACTGACATGTCTTTTGTTCAGTTATTTAGAATTATAGTTCTAAAGCTGTAATTGCATATTATATATAATTATCTATAGCTATATATTGTTTTAAAGGTTACGAGTTTGAGACTAAGTCAACCCTTCAACAGTCTGCTCCTTACTGAAGTTAAAGGCGTGGGTGGGATTAAATCCTCTTTATTGCTGGGAAGTTGTGCATACTTTTTGTGCTTTCATTCTTTTACTCATTTCTTGCAGGTGGACCATGCAGCAGCAATCAAGGAATATAGCAGGTCTTCAGCAGATCAGGAGGAACCTTTGCCACATGAACTGAGACCCTCTGAGGTGCTGAGCATGACCATGGACTACTTAGTGACAAATATTATGGACCAAGGAGAAGGAAACTACCGAGAATGGTATGACTTTGTCTGGAACAGAACTCGTGGAATAAGAAAGGTAAGCACTGTGGAAGGAGATGTTTGGTGATAAAAAGCAAAAGATCCCATCATACTGTAAAAAAAGGAAGCCAAAAGCAGTAGTTGTTAAAACATTTTGAATTGCAGAGTGACTCAAAGCATGGTGAAATGGGTTTTCCAGAGGTAGTGCCAGGTGACTGCATTCTTGGACTAGTTAAAAATACATGTAATACATTTTTTTTCATTCTGTTAGGATATAACCCAGCAACACCTCTGCAACCCACTGATGGTGTCTCTGATTGAGAAGTGCACTCGTTTTCACATCCACTGTGCTCACCACTTGTGTGAAGAGCCCATGTCCTCCTTTGATGCCAAAATCAACAATGAGAACATGACTAAATGCCTGCAGAGCTTGAAGGAGATGTATCAGGACTTGGCTAACAAGGGGATTTACTGCAAGAGTGAAGCTGAGTTCCGGGGTTATAATGTCTTGCTGAATCTCAACAAGGGTGATATTCTCAGGTGAGAGCAAGACATCACTTGTTTTCTCTTTTTACGTCTGAGAAGAATTGAGTTTAGGATTAAATCCAGACAAACTGTAATGCTTCTGATTTTCATTCTGTGCTGTTACAGGTTGCTGTTGAATTGTGATTTTTCAATATTGAAGCAAAAGTTTTATTTCTGTCTTTTGTCTCTACAGAGAAGTTCAGCAATTTCATCCAGAGGTTAGAAACTCACCTGAAGTTAAATTTGCAGTTCAAGCTTTTGCTGCGTTAAACAGCAACAATTTTGTGAGGTTTTTCAAGCTTGTGCAAGCAGCTTCCTATCTGAATGCCTGCCTCTTACACTGTTATTTCAACCAGGTGAGAAAAAACAGATGCATATTTTTAAAAGTATTAATGAGTGTGGGATTTGGGGGGGAAATCAGCAGAAAACTTAGTAGATATTGAACCTTAAAAATAATGTTGTTACTGATTCTTTAGTAGTGTTAAAAATTTATAAGGACCTTTCTGCTGTGATAGGAAAGGCAAATACTGACATGCTCTTTTTTTTCTTGTAATTGTGTACAAATATATTTCCCTGAAACATAATCAGGAAGCAGAGAAGTAGGTCTGAGAGTCTTGCAAAGCAAATATGAGCTTGCACTTTCAGAAGACCTTGAAAGGTGTTTTTTCTGCACAAGAATCACAAAGGGGTATGCTCAAAACAAATATCATGAAAGAGGAACAGAAACTAGAAAGCAAATGCATAGAATTTAAAAACAGAATTGCGACTCTTAAGTAATTGTTTGTATGGATCCTTGATGATAAAGTATTGGTATGTTTAAACATGATTCTCATGTTTATTGTATTTCGGATTCTTTCCTAGTAGTTATGTGGCTTTTTCTTTTCCCCGAGATTCGTAAGGATGGTCTCAAATCCCTCAATATTGCCTACACTGTGAGCACCCAGAGAAGTACAGCATTCCCGTTGGACCACCTGGTCCGCATGCTGCTGTTCAAAGACTGCGAAGAGGCAACTGATTTTATAAGTTACTATGGCCTGAGTGTATCAGATGGGTAAGTGTGAGGAAAATTATGCCTGGACGTGTTAGCCTGATGCCAAGCAAAGGGGTAATGTGGGGGAGCCACTGCTGCAGGTTGGAACCAGAGAAAGACTGGGCCAAGAAAAGGGGATAGTTCTCCGTAGGAAATAAGGAGACAGTTCTGCTTCATGGCTGACTGGCATCACAGTGATGCCTGTAGGGTGGGAGGAAGATTAGTGCAAACCAGCTCTTAGAGGTTGTTGGAGGACAGTGGTTCACAGCTGTGTGTCTGCCATGGAGTCCATGCATTGTAAGTTGTGTTCATCCAAACTTGGAATTTTGAGAGACTGGAAAATGAATAAAAAAACCCTTGAGGATGCCAGTTAGCCATCTATTCCTATCAACATTCTGTTTCGAAACAGTAAGTTTCAGAATTGAAAGCCTGTAGGTTACTGGAGCTTTGAGGACATACTTGTTTGTTACTTTTGTTTTTCCCCAGGGGTTACGTGGAGCTGAATCGCTCGGCTTTCCTGGAGCCAGACGGATTACCCAAACCACGGAAATCCCTGTTTGTCAGCAAGAAACTCACTGTCTCTGTTGGGGAGGTTGTGAATGGGGGGCCCTTGCCACCAATGCCCCACCATGTGCCCGTGTCAAGCTTCAACGGGCAGAACAAGTACATTGGTGGAAGTACCTTCATGGATCAGGCTGGCAGTAGCCAAAAACCCAGTGTGGAAGCAACAGGTGAGAGCAAATCTGCATTTTAGGTACTGCTCAGAACACAGTGTTGAGGCCGCTCTGAGCAGGTTTATTGTGTAAAGCAGAAACAGCTTGTGGTTCACAGATTGAAACTGCATGGAAATTTAGGTGTAATGAAAGGATTACAATTTAAATCATAAGAGAATCAGAGTGGTTTGAGTTGGAAGGGACCTTGAAGCTTATAAAGTTCCAACACCCCAGAGGCACCTTCCACTAGAAGTGTATTTATGTATCTATAAAAGCCAAGAACAATGTGATTAATAAGATGTATTTCACAATTCAGAAAATTTTATAATGAGCCAAATTTGCCAACCTAAGTGAAATAAGTGATTACTTCAGAAAACCAACTTCCCTTTGCAATTTGCATGTTTTTTATTTGCAGCTGTTTGTTGCCACTGTGTGTATAAACATGTCAATTTTCAGGTTGGCAGAATGCGTGCTTTTCTGTCCTTGCTGGAAGTACAGATAGTGTGTGTAGGTACCAGGTGTGTCTAACTGGAAATAATTGCTTTGTTAGAAATGCACTTGATAGAGAATGTAATGTGCAATTAAATGTTTAAATGTTTTGTATAAAACACTCATAGATACAAATTAGTTTCGTTGATATATTTTTAACTTTAAGGCAACAAGCTGCTGTTACAGATTTTTTTTTTATGTCCTGCTGAGTTTTATGAGACAAGCCTGTTTTTTGAAGATGAAATTTGCTTCTTTTCATGACTGGTTTGGTTTCCTTAATTTTTCTCCTCTTCCTTCCCAAGAAGGAAGAATAGAAAGCAGAGATTTAGAGGCCACAGCAGCGAGAGTCCATCTTGTGCCCTCACTGTTGCCTCGTCAGCTGGTGCCAGTCCTGCCCTCTGCACAGCCCATCTCCCAGCCTGCTGCACAGCCTGAGCCTCCCCCTTCAAAGCCTCAGCCTGGCTACTCGGACACGGTAGGGAAATCTAAACCCATCAGAAAATATTTGGGAAAGATCTGTGAAATATAACGAAAGATAACGAAAGTTCTTAGGGTATTTCATTTTTCTGGAACATGTATGTTTGTCAAATGAGGCATGACAAAGTTTCTTCCTGTGAGTACATGACCATTAGTGCTCAGTCTTGAATGTGTACCCCATCTACCCATGCTGTTTTTCTCCCACAAAAGTTTTTTTGTGCTGATGCTGAACCAGTCTGAGTGTCTCATTGCTTTGTACAGTACAGTTGCCATATTCTACCTAGATAATGGCAAATTTCAGTGAAGGGTAGATCTGATAATGTGGAATTCAATCAGCTAGAAAGCAAGTCTAAAGTAAGAAAATAGGAGTCTCTCCTCAGTTATTTGACCTGTCCATATTAAGTACAAAAATCTGCTTTTGTTTCTGGGCTGTTTCTAACATTTTAGATAGTCTGAATAGTCTGAAGTCTGCATGCTGTTGTGTTTGGTTAAGTTGGTTCAGTTTGTAAGCAGAAACACAAATACTGCTGTGAATTACAATCAGTTAAGCAAGGCTGGAGAGCCTTACTCCAGTTTACTCCTGAGGAAGACTGCACCTTGGTTCAACTGCTTCCTCTCTTGTGTTGCAGGACATTGCCGAAGTGGTGGATGGACTGGTGCATGATGTCCTCAAAGGAGAGTGCAGAGAACTGGGCAGAGCAGGAGCAGCTTACGTGGCTGCTGCCATCTGGTAAAGAGCATTTTTTGCAGATTCTCTCACCACAGCTGCCCCTTGCCATAGCAGCACTGTGTGTTAAGATGGTAAAATAAAGCACTACCATGTCTGTGATGGAGGCCGTGTTACTGACTGATGTAGTGGAAGGGAAAGCAGACCTTTCTTCAGATGTCTGTCTCATCCCAGCTCCAGCCTAAGGGAAGGCTGACCCAAGCCTATGGAAGCTTTACCTGTCAAGAAACCTCTGTCATGGAAGGGAAGGTACACAAAGGGGCCAAGAGGAGCAAGTCCAGATCTGGCTGCTTCTCTGCTTCTGATAAATTTCATCTCCAGGGCAGTCAGTAGAGTTGTAGATGTGGGATGTCACCCAACAGTTGTTACTCCCCCACTGTTTGGTAGTTGCTGAGTGAGGACAGCTGACCCAGACTGGGTAAAGTTCATTCCTTGTGATGTCATGGTCAGACATAAGATGTGGGTTAGAGGAAGAAGTTGGAGATTTGTGGCTTTCAGCGTGGACATTGATTGGATACTATCTGGGAAGTGATGACTGGCTGCATTTACTTGATGGCATTTACTTTACTTGCCTTTCTATACAGTGTATTATTTATTTCCATCCATGAGTTTTCCTTTTTTCTTCCTACTTTCTTCCCTGTCCCGGTGTGAGGAGGGGAGTGACCCATTTTATCAGGGTGGGTGCTTGACTAATGGCTGGAGTCAGCTCACCACAGAGAGAGCAAGGTGTGGCTGAGAAAAGTATAGACCTAGGGCTTTGAATGAAAGCCTTCTAGCTTTGAGAAGAGATTTGCTGTTTCTGCACAGTGCCTCAGAGGCCACCATGGAGGAGCTTGTGATTGAGGTGATGGGGGAGATTGTCAGAGAAGTGGCTGGAAACATGCTCACTGTGGAAAGGCAGCGTGTCCAGGAGGAACAGCGCAGAGTGGAGGAGGAGAGGTGAGACACTATTTTGGCTGTGGGGCAGGGTGGGCTGAACAATGCAAGGGCAGCTGGAGCCAGCCTGAGTCCTTGTGCCTCTGTTCAAGCCGCATGTATTTCTGCCACAGTGGCACAACAGTCTCACCTTGGACTCCTCTGGGATTGTGCAGGCAGGGTTCCCCTTTGCATTGTCAGGTGACTTGCTGGTTAGCATTTTGGTTGCCTCAGAGCTATGGTGAAAATGGTGGGTGAGAATATTAGGAACTTCTGTTTACCCAGAGCTTCCAGAGAGGGACATGCATCTGCTGTAGGCAGGAACTTTCCCTTCTGAGTGAGCTACTTGTATATAGCTTATTGGGGTAAGAAGAAATAGAATCCTAGAATGGTTTGGTTTGGAAAGGACCATAAAGATCATGTAGTTCCAAACCCCAGCCATGGGCAGGGATACCACTCACTTGATCAGGTTGCTTAGGGAGCTCCATTGTCATCTGTATTTTTGAGGGAAACCTGGCTCCTTGCAAAGCTGTTTATTTAGAAACCAGATAGTGGGAAATAATTTTAGGTGAATTAGCTGTTTGACACTGCATGTAGTGCTTGTGTAACTAAGCAGGAGATTTGTCAGTGTAATTTTTTCACTTATGTAAATCTTTTCTCTGTCCTTCCAGGCAAAAGCAGGAAAGAGAAGAGTTAATAAAGCAGTTGAGCCAGTTGCTGGGTATAGAATTAATGGAAGAAATAATAAAGGAGGGTGTTAAAGAAGCTTCAGCCAATGAGTTAAGGTATGCACAATGTGCTGCATGCTGTAGTTTGCTTTCCCAAACGTTTCCTAAATGTCGTGGCCTTTCCTGTTTGCATCTCAGCCCTGAACTGGTATTTGCTGCAGGTCTTCACCTCAGCAGTCTTGGTTTCTTTTGTTTGGAACCAGGTGTGCCTTAGAAAGAGACCAGCACGCCCGGATCGCCCGGTGTTCAGAAGAAGTGTGTGGCCACTTCATGGAACTCTTTCTGGAGGATGAGATTTTCCAGGTTGCCAAGGAAACCCTTCAGGAACTCCAGTGTTTCTGCAAATATTTACAGCGGTGAGTTTATCACCCTGGGACGTGGCTGCTTCTCTTGGGAGCATTGGCATGGAGCAGTTAATAGAGATGGAACTAATGCTGTCTGACTGTGTTCTTTTTGAGACAGTTTTTTTCTTTCTTATCTTCATCATAAGAGTAGACTTTACAGTACCAGCCTCTGGTAATTTACTGTACATGAGAGGGGACTGCCACCTTGTTGTAGTGAGGTAATGAGCTTTGTAGGAGATTCCAGCTTCATTCCATCTGGAAACTTGTAATAGCTTATCCTTGTATTCTTTCTGCTGGTCTCTGGTATTCCTGCACATATGTTCAGTGTGTTGTGGTAGTTGTGGTGTTCATTATACAAATACCTGGTGACAGAGGTCTGAATGTGACCTATTTATCTCTTCTTTGCCAAAGGTGGAGGGAGGCAGTGGCAGCTCGGACAAAGTTGAAACGTCAGATGAGGGCATTTCCAGCTGCTCCCTGTGGTTTGGATTCCAAACATCAGCTGAAAGCACTGTCCCCCAGTGCAGAGTGGCCTATAGCCATGGAGAACTTGTGCAAGAGATTTGTAAACCTGGGGAATGGAGGAAAGCTGGGAATCTCTTGCACGAGGTAAGGATACTTCCAGTGTCATCAGTTGGCAATCTGGTTGATTTTTGGAAGATAAATTACAAAAAATTCTTCCATTGTGAATGTTAGTGGGTTTGCATAACTGTTTATTCTTCAATAGCTTCCAAAAGACTTTCTCCACAAAAGCCATGACCAAGGCTGAAAATCTAAATAAGTTATTCTGTTAACAGCAACATTCTGAGGCCTCTGTAATATTTCTCAGGCCTCAGTGTTCTTAGATTTGTTTAAAGTACATGTTTCGTACCAAAAAATACAACCAACAATATTTAATTTCCAGATTAAACTTGCTGAGAAACAAGACAGTGCATGAAATTAAAGTTCAGCACTTCTGCCAGCAGTTGGTAAGGTAGGCTGGGGTTTGGTTCTTGTTTTCTTTAGAAGAAAGCTGCAGCAGATAAGCCAGAGGTACCAGAAATGGCCAAAAGGTATGGCTAACCATGCCTGAATGTCCACTTGCAGCCTTGCATCTGGGAGTATTTTGGAATAAGGGGAACAGGAAGTTCACAGAACCATAGGACAGTTTGGGTTGGAAAGGACCTTAAAGATCATTTTGTCCATTCCATCCTCCTGCCATGGGCAGGGACACCTTCCACTAAATTAATGAAGGTGTTGGGCCAGATAATCCTCCTGGGTGTAATTTTAAGGATCTGATGGGTATTGGGGTGTGGCTTTGTACCTGGATGGGATTGGGCCTGGGATGGGCTATGAGGGGAGAGGAGTAAATGAGCTATCAGTGACCTGGCTTGTGATTGGAAAATACTGACTGACATGTTTGAAGTGCAGCAGGAGGTCTGGCTTCCTATGGCTCCTCATGCTCTCCAGTGGCCTGAATGTGTGTTGGATCAGTGTGGAAGAGAAGCAGTACACATGTGCTCCTGAAATCTGCAGAGTAAGGCTCATGTTTCAGGTTTAGCATCTACAGTTCCTGAAGGATGAGCAACAGATCCAGAGAATTAACTGGTCTCTACTTACAGTACTGTAATCGTTCAGTACAAGACAGACATTCGTCAGCTGAGAAGGAGCCCTGGGGTGGATCTTTTCAGCAGTTTTTTGTCTCTCTTTCAGTGATTTAGCTTGGACTCCCCTGGATATCATCTCATTAATCACAGAACATATTCCAGTTCAACAAGAGCAGGTTTTTTGGAAGGTACTCTTGGTTTTGCCCAGTGATGATGAATATTCCAAGGATGATCCCAATAGGTACGTTGAAGAGTTGGTTGCTGGGTCCCTTTCTCAAACAAGGCAGACTTCTTTTATCTAGGTAGACGGTTACATCAAGGACTGTGTATTACTAATTTTGCCTGTACCATGTCAAATTTCCAGCTTGTTTTTTATCCCTCCAGAGCACTCTAAACAATATAGCTGTAATTTATTACAGTGATCTACATTTTTTAACATTATTTAATTTCTTTTTCTCATACTGAAAACAAAAACTTGATAGATAACAATTTAATTAAAACTTACAGCTATTTATTAGGACTATTTATCATAATCTATATATTTAGGATTATGATAGATTGTGGAATCTTAGAGGTGCTGATACTAAAACCCTAAAATGCCATTTTCGAAAACAAAACCCCCCCCCAAAGCCCTCTTTTTTTATTTGCTAGGATATTGATGGATTGGTTGAAAGCCAAGTTTATGGGACACAAAAGCTGTGAGAAAAATGCTACACATACAGAATGCAAAATTCAAACGCTGACGTTATTTAGTTCTCCTGGCATGCAGGGAGGCAGAAGCATTAAAGTCAGTGTGTGTATAAAGGTAAGTGAGAACAATTTTTTGATATCTAAGAGGCTGTAAAAGCAGGTGGGCTCTTTTCCAGTGGATATTGTGTCCTGTCAAATGGAGGGAGATGATATTGGGAGGGATAGGGTTGTTGAAAAGGTCTGAAAAAAGGTGGATCTTTTTCTTTGTTTTCAATCAGCTGAGAAATATCTGCAGTAGTAAAATCAGAATCATCAATTCCTGGTCCCAAAGCAAGTGCTGAAAGGCACTTCTGTGCTCAGCTCATCTATCAGACACATCCATGTTGGCCTGACAACAGCTTGTTGTCTTAGGTTGTGTAGAGCTCCTGGAAAGGATGTCAAAGCTGAATGGCAGTGAGGATAAACTGCAGATTTCAGTGTGGAAATAGCTTTATTTAGCTGCATTACTGTTGTTATCTTTCTTGCTGTCTAGGTGGCACATGGTGCACTCTCTGATTCAGAGCTTGATATGGCTGAGACACAAAAGGACTTGCTTGGGACCAGTGGCCTCATTCTTCTCCTGCCCTCCAGAGTTAGGAGTGAAGATGTTGCAGAAGATGATGTTTACTGGCTTTCAGCTTTGCTGCAGCTGAAACAGCTGCTTCAGGCCAAACCTTTCCACCCCATAGTTCCCTTGGTGGTTCTAGTCCCCGGCCAGGAAGAGGTGGCTGTGGAGAAAGAAGTAGAAGATGGTATGTAATTGGTTTTGTGTCTTGAAACAATGAATATTTAGGGCTGCCCCAAGTAGAAGTGTTGTGGCTAGTTCAGCCTCTCAGTTACAGCATCCAGTAAAGGGAGAGCCTGTGAAGTACAGCACATGCCGGAGCTTTCCTAAAAATCCTGAGGCCTTAAGAGCTCACCAGTTCTGGCTTCCAGTTTTCTTTCACAGACAGTATTTGATCCTGAGAATCTGTGGGCAGAGATGGAGGGGAAGCAGCAATGCAGTGAATGTAATGCAGAGCGTGTGGTTCAAGGATATGTGTTCTTTCTGTGTACGTGATGAGGTTTTTTTTATTTTTTGAGGTTTGATGCTCCAGGACCTGATTTCAGCCCATCTTATTTCAGACTACACTGTCGTGGAGCTGCCAAGCTCTGTCAATGACTTAGAAGGCACCAGAAGGGTAAGAACAGCAAGATAAAGGAATTATTTTCCATTATTTGTGACTGTTCTATTTTCACTGACCAGAGATCAGTGGCATTTGCTACCAAAAAACAAAAAAAGAAATACTGAAAACTGCACTGAGACCAAAATTCATGGTTTGCCTAAACCCACTCTTGTCTGCCCTGCCTGTGTTGCTGCCCAACAGAGGAGTGCTTGTGTTGGGTAAACCTTTTTATCCTTAAGCTCTTAGTATTAAAAATGCTGAAGGTCCTTTGTGGCTGTTCTGGCTACTGTGAGATCATCCAGAATTATCCCATCTTGGCAAATAGGACTGAGATGCTCTACCTCTCATGTTCTGTACATGAATACCATCATACAGATCTCTCCAGACAAGCCAGAGAGATGCTACACAAATCCTCACAACTTAGGTCTGCACTTGAAGGACTGCCATGATCAGATATGATATAGTCACCCTTGGCTAGTTTCTGTGAATCTGTCCAGTTTTTCCTGGATGGTTTTCAACAACCCCAGCATCCTACAGCAGAGAATTCCACTGCATACCTATACTTCATGTGAACAACCTCTTCTCTGTCTGTTCCTGAGTCTGCTGTATGGAAATTCAGTTTGTGGCCACCTAGCTGGAGAATTATTGTTGCAAGTATTAGTATGGTGATACCTGATTTATTTGCCTTTTACTGTATATTCTCTTGGAGAGTGTTATTCAAACTTGGGGTTGAATCCTTTGTATCCCAATCACTGCAGAGCAGTTTTTAGCCCTCCCTCTTTTGTATGTTATAGGTCTCTGAAGCTGTGGGCTGGCTGGTGTCCCGGTGTCCTGCTTCCCTTGAACTCTGCAGCCAGATCCTTCAAGAGTATATTGAGGATGGGATTGATGGAGAATTTGCCAAGCGTTTCTACCATGACTGGAAGGAGAGGCGTTTAGGTGGTCTGCCATCCCAGGAGCCTGGGGTCATCATAGAGCTCTACAACAGTGTACTGCAGTTCCTGTCAGATGTGGCATCCTCAGAGCACCTTTGTGACTTGTCTTGGCCTGTCACAGAGTTTTCAGAAGCAGGAGGTAACAAGGTGTTGCCCCACCTGAAGTGGAACATGCCAGATCATCTGGCCTGGCTGAAGAAGGCTGTGCTGTCCTTCCAGATCCCATACCTAGATCTGCCTCCTTTAGGTGGTAGGTACTTCACGCTCTTATATCTTCTTGGCATCATGTTGTACTCCAAGATTTGCCTGTGCAGTATTGATTCTGTCACAAATCCTTGCAATTTACTTTGGGTTTTTTGTTCCACAGCACCTTGGCGTCCTGTTTGCCACATGATTTTTCAGTATGTCTCTCAGATTGCAAGCTCTTCCCACACTCTACCACTGATCCAATCTCAGGTGGAGAATCTGCTGAGCAAGACTTACCAAAACTGGAAAACCAGAGCAACTGGGAACTCTGATGAAGATGGACCTTCTGTTGATGAAATCCCTTGGGATTGTATCTTGGCAGTCTGTATTGATCATAAACTGAGAGACTGGAAGCCATCCAAACTGCCTGTTACTCCAGGTATTGTATCCTCCTGCAGCATGGATAATGCTTCTTTCGTGATGGTATTTAATACATTGCCAGTGGTGCCTTTCCATATGGCAGCAAGTGATGTGTAGCAGGGAAGCAGCTGTGGTCGTACTGTGTTCTGCATATGTCTTCCCCTTGGAGGGTGTATTTAGTCTTGGTTAGGGCTTGACTTGATCCGTGACTGCAAATGTGACTCTGGTCAGAGTCCTTCAGCCCTGCCCTCCCAGTGGGAGAGGGTTTGCATTAAGCAAAGACCAAGAGTTACCCCTCAGAAGCCATGTCAGCAGGGAGGGCAGGCTGCCACAGTTAATTATCACTTCCATTGATTAATGAAGCTTGTCCCAGACTCTGTTTGAAACCTGTTTGAAAGTGAACAATTGTTCTTACCCCAAATGGCCTTTTTAATACTGAGCTTTTCTTCTGAAGGAGAGTACCTGTGCAAATGATAAACATTGGGCTTGGATTTATTCACAGAAGCCGTAAGTAAAGATGGTCAGATTCGTGTGTACTTCTTCAAGGAGCATTTAAAGAACTACGCCGTGCCTTTCTCGTGGGATCAAGCCAGGCTGCGGACACAGGAGGAGATTCGGCAAGGCCACAATAGGTGAGGTGGCCTGCACAATGCTGAAAATCAGCATTTGGCATTCTCCCAGAATCTACTTGTGTAGATATCCCTAAAATTATGTACAATGCTGTGCTGAAACAGAGTAGGAAGTAGATTTTATTTGTACAAGATTACTCAGCTGTCAGAGAACTGGATTGGTTGGGGAGTGCTGGAAGTGTAGAAGTTAACTTCTGCCAAAAAATTCCTGCTGCTGAGGCTTTGGAGTTGGGCAAAGCACAGTGAGAAAACAATGTGAGTCTGAGAAAATGCTAGATAGGTTGAGGGGGAAGGATGCCTTGGAGCTATGTGGCATTAAAGTATTTGAGATGTCAAGTCTAGCTCATTCCTTAGCCACATTCAGAGAGAAGCCACTGTCTTCTCTTTTGGAAGCTTAGCTGCAGCTCTGCTGTGTAGTGGATGATGTTTGGGGTGAACCTTATACTCCTGTCAGATTAGTTCCTCTCTAATCCCATGGACAGATGGTGCTGTGTTGGACCCTGGCACAATGGTATTATTTCTCAAAATAATCACTTCTCACTCCCTTCTATTTCCAAGCTTCAAGCTAATAGGGAAAAATCAACACACTCATTCCAATTCATTTGTTTTTGTTTGTTGTTTTTTTCCTCCTTCCTTCAGATCAAAGATAAAATCTCCCAAGTCCAAGAAACCCTACAGCATCTCGATAGTGCCGGGTCAGTATGGCTCTGGCATGAGCATGCTGCCAGGTCAGGAAGTGACCATTCCCAGCACAGATGAATTCAGAGACACGTCCTTGGCCCAGGAGCGTCTATTGACACAGTTGCAACTGGAAAAAATAGAAAACAAGAGGTAAATTCCCAGAGCAGCATCTTTTCCTTGCAACTTTGGCCCAGGGTTGTAAACAATTTGTAACTTGTATAGAATAGGAAGTAAAACTGTGCTAGAAAAGAATGCAGACTGTCTCAAGTTCCATCTGCTTTCATCAAGCACATCAGGACAGTTCCCTACTATTTCCTTCTTGCATGACGGGAGCAGTCCAGGATGGAAGAAATTTTTGGAGTTTTTGGGCATGGTTGGAAACTGGTCAGTCACACCACCAGAACTGAAGCAATACAGTGTGTACAGTGGTCTGTGTGTCCCCCAGTGTCACAAATGTCTATAAAGTTCTCTGGGATGTCAGTTCGTAGCAATGCAGATCACAAAGGTAAAGAACTAAAGGTTTTGAGGTGATCCAAGAGGTTTTTGTCTCTTCTGCCTTCCCCATAAGTTGAGTCTTCAGTTTGTGTGACTCCTTTCTGTACCACAGTCCTCTGTGATGGATTTCGATAGCTGCAGAGGGGCACATCAGACTGTTCTGAATATGGTTGTGGAGATCAGATGCTTCTAAATCCAGAAAACCTCTTACTGTAATGCACTGGTTACAGGGACAAAGCCAGGCTGCCATCTGACTGGTGCTCTTGCGCTTCCCATCCAGGTTTGAAGAGCAGCTGCACCGATACCTAGCTGAGGACATGGAGCCCCTTGGGGATCTCCTGGGTCTTCCCCTCTACCTCCCCCAGTCTCTGCTCTCCACCCCAGCCACCACCTGTTCTTTGGTGAAGAGTCCCATGTCAGCTGCTCAGGAGGTAAGAGAAGGTGGTTCTGAGCTAAACAAAAGCTCTGAGGAGTGCAGTAGCTGCAAAACCTGTAGTGGGAATTAACCTGGGAGAAAGTCTCAGTCTCGTCTCCTTTCCCCAGGCTGGGAGTCAGGAGGCACACAAGGTTCCAGAGCTGGAGCAAAGCTCTGCACTGTCAGACAGACTCAAACACCTGCAGCAACTCCTCAGAGCCACTAAGGAGGCCGAGGCTGTCTCCAAGCTCCACCTCTCTGCTCTGGTGGACATGGTGGACATTTGAGCTGAGGTGAGACACAGAGACTCAGGAAGGAAATCCAGGTCTAGGTGACTGGGCAGATGCACTCCTCAGGCATGTTTCAGAACAAGCAGGTGTTCTTCTGGGAGGAGAACATGCAGCAGCCATGAGGCCTGGGCCCTTCTTACGTGGCTGTGTTGCACAGGGCCAGCGTGCATGGATGATCTGGGACTCTCTCTTTTTCCTGCCCCGCAAGCACGAAGACAAGTCAAATGCTTTTTCTTGGAAGGCCTTAAATGACAGTGGTGTTTTTTCTTTCTCCCAGCTCTCATTGTTGGTAAACACAACTTCATCAGGTTCAGCTGCAGGGTAGCATGGGCCCCTGGGAACATTGGAGCAATTGTTCTCCATAGACACACTCCCTGAAATGTTGTCTCAGTCTATGTTTCCTTCATGCAGCAACTGCCTTGCAGTAGCACTGTGGTTTGAAGTTCTTGTTCTGTTTCCAGAAATGTCAAAACTGTCATTCTCAAGCTGGAACAGCACTTGGCTGTGATTTTTGTACTTCTTGTTGCTCAGTGCAAATTCAAAAGGATTTTTGTTGTTCTGGGCTCAAGTTCTATTTTATTCAGTGTTTTCAGCATTAAAAATGGGTGAGGTGCTTATTCCACAGATTCCATGTCATTCTGGAAAAGAGGTTGCTTCTTTCAGTCATTAGTAAATAGCTATGGAGAAACAATTTCCCTTTTTTGTTTTGTTTTTTTTTTTGGAAGAGCAGATAGCCTGCATTCTCCAGCATTTAAAAACCTTTGGAAGATGAAGGCCCTTGGTTTTAGTTTAATTCCCAGTAAATAATTTGAAGAACTACTTCATGTCTGGAGTAGTTCTATACAGTTCATATTTTTCTTACAAAACCAGCAGTTTTTTCTCAAACAGAGCCTTCTGCTGGTGGAATATAAATTACTGCACTAAACTGCCTGCCCAACCCATGCTGAAATCCTCAGTAGTCTGAAACTGTCAGCTGACTTCCAAAGAAGTAATTTTACATTCTTTTAAATTTCAGCATTTCATTTGTGTTATTTTTCTTAAACCCAGAATAGCAAGAGTAGCTTACTGCTAAGTTGAAATAAGTTTAAATTGGAAAGGGTGTGCTTTGAGGCTGTTCGTGCTCCCTGTGCTTTTGTTGGGCTCAGTTTTGTTGAGTTTAACTGGTTCTGTGTGAAGGGAAGCCTGTGCCCTGTTTTTTATGTTCTCAGTTTACTGAGAATTCAGCTGAGAATTCAGCTGCCAAAACCCAACAAAGCTTTGGGAGCATGGCTCATACTATTTGCTGTAAATTGTGTTTTTGTACCTAATAAAAATTTCAGTGGCTGGAAAGGTGCCTCATTCCTCTGTAAAAGCTCATGGTATGGGATGCTCTCCAGGGGGAAAGGGGCAGGGTGGTAGCTGCTGTGTGTTACCCGGGGGGTTTCTGAGTT
>VRYO01002326.1:56870-72821 GCA_009812075.1 Sialia sialis
CAGCATCTCCATCAGCTTTTGCCTCTCCAAACGCCTCCCTGATGCACGCGGGGCTGGCCTGGAAGTGCCTCCTGGTACCCCAAGGCCGGCAGCAATGAATGCCCGTGGAGATTTCCCTCCCTACCCAGGTACTGTGGAGTGGCGAGGCACCCAGTGTCCCTTCTCCACGGGACTCATGGTGTCTCTTGCGGTGACAATTGTCTTCGGATCACCATTGGTGCTGGGGGTGAAGCAGCCAGAGAGCGAGATGAGACTAAGCCTGTCACCACAGAGCAGTGTAGGGTGGCAGCTGGCACAGCTCTGCCAGGGCAAGTGGAGAGGGCAGTGTGTCCTTGAATGACCTGGGGACCCCCAAATTCAAACAGCGTGCTTACAGGATGTGTTTGGCTCCCTGTGCCAGGGCTTTGGGTCAGCACCATGAATGTTCTGAGAAGCAAAAAGAGATGCGGTTTGCATCCAGGGAATCCCAAATCTGGGGCAACAGTGTGGGACATATGGGCCGAGGTGGGGGCAAGGGTAAGGTGTTTTAAGAAACTCTCAGAGGAAGTGTATTAGGAAGGCGCCATGGCTCAGTTGGTGAAAGCGCCTGTCTAGTAAACAGGAGATCCTGGGTTCGACTCCCAGTGGTGCCTCAGCCTGGGGGTTGCTTTTCCTCCCTGGAGGCACTGCTTTTTCCTGCTCTGAGTACTTGTCAGTCCCCAGTGCTCTTGGCCTGTGACTCTATTCTGGGCGTGACATTTTTCTGCTTCCTCTCCCTTCTCTCCTCACATTGGAGAGATAGCCTAAACTGTTTCCAGAACCAGGGAATTTGGGAAAAAAGAGATTCATTAGTTGTTGTCTGGACCCTCACCATCTTCCCTGTTACTTTGCACAATTGGTGCCCAATCATGTAGGAAAATCCTCTGGACACAAGTTAGGTGTGGGTGAGTAGTGGAGAAGCCTGGTGCATGCGTTTTCATGGCAACAGTAAATGTCATGTTAGCCTTCACCACCCCATGAACAAAGAAGGGAACAGGGAGAGGAGCAAATAAATCAGAAATGCTTGCTTGTCTCCCTGCCCCGCTGTGACAGGGACTGCCAGGGCTCTGCCTGCCCAGCCTTGCTCACCAAAGAACACCCTTGAGAACCAGCTTCAGTATTGCTGTCTGTGCACAAAAAAAGGCAAAAAACTTTTTGCTAAAACAGAGTCTTGTGACGGGGACGAGGTGGCCGAGTGGTTAAGGCGATGGACTGCTAATCCATTGTGCTCTGCACGCGTGGGTTCGAATCCCACCCTCGTCGTGTCCCCTGGTGCTTCTCTTCTATAGCTGAACTTTTGGTGCAGCTCACCCAGTATCCCACTCCACGTGTTTTGCTCTGCTGTGTCAAACACCCATCATATCTGCCCCTGGACTGGTACTCCCATGGGCTGAACCTGCTCCTGCCGGCTCAGGGACTGGCGTGGCCCTTCTGTGCAATGTCCTGCCAGTCTCTGTCCTGCCGTCCCATCGCTTCTTCTCGAGGGCCACTGAACTGCTGGCAGGGATGGTTAGCACTGGGCATTCCCACGGATGCCGATGGGAGCCAAAAGTCACCCTGGACGTCTCTGCCGTGTCCCATAGGTGCTTGTTCTGAGGATGGCAGATCTGCTGTGCACTGCAGCTCCCTCCATGCCTGCAGCAGTGCTCACAGTGGAGATTGCTGGAGACAGGAGAGTGTGACCTATGCAAGATGAAGAGGAAAGAGGTAAAACTGCCTCTGGAATCTCAGTGGTCTTGCACAGAGCAAAGTCCTGCATTTGGCAGTGTCTGTGCTTTGAGGCACCTGGGGAAAGGCATCGTGCCAGTCTTGCCAGTGCCTTCCCTTCTCCCCTCCTCTCCACTGATGAGGATGTGGCCAAGCAATGCCATGGCTTCAAGGCAAGGATAAGGATGCTCAGGCTTAACTGCCCACACCTTTTTGACCTTCCCTGTAGCTATATTTCCATCCCATGCCTTGGGGAGATGTCCCTGGGGACCAGTGAGGAGCTGCTTCCCTCCATCAGTAGCCAGAGACCATGACCAGGCTGCAGGGAAACACCAACCCCATCCCATTCCACTGCCATGAGATTCTGTGGTGCTTGGCCAGCTCTGCCACCCCAGGAAAGGGGGGTGTCCCTGCCTGTGCAGCCAGGTGCCCTGCAAGAGATCTGTGGGAGATTTCCTGGGAAAAATGCATGGATTTGGGTCCAGCCCTGAAGAGAGACCAGCTTGCAGCTAGAGGGGTGTGGTGGTGCATGGCAGGGAGATTGCTGTCACAGCATGGGACCTGGAACTTGCAGGGCACAGGCAGCCAGGAGAGGATCCCCACTGATTCCCTTGGAATACTGTTCAACCCTGCTCTAGCACACACAGTGCTGTCCTGCTGAGTGGTGATGAGTCCTCCTGAAGGGAATGCACAACTGTGAGTGGTGCTGTGGGGCATCAGCTCACCCAGGGTCCTGGCAATTACAGAGTTCCTGTGGCAGCATGGAACTGGATCATCTGCAGCCTCGGGACAATGCCTGGCAGCTGGAGGCAGGCTCTCTCCAGTGGCACCAGCTGGGCTCTGCTCCCTGGGCTGTACACAGCGGCCCTGGAGCATCCCGAGTCTGGCCTGGCAAAGACACAGGCAGCCAGGATGCTCCATGCCTGGATCTGGCTGCATCAGGATTCTGCCTCCTGGCAGTGGGGTGTCCCACTCATCCATCAGCCGCCTGGGAGTGGCCCCTGACTGTCCGACTGCTGGGAGGCAAGCCCTGGGTGAGCACCCTACATGCAGACATTCCTTGGAGATGGGATGCTCTAGGTCTGCTGCTGCTCCAGATGTGTTGCTGCTCCAAGATGTGCCCTTGCCTTTGGCTTTCAGGAGAAATTTTAGGAGAGGGGGAAGCTTCTGCCCTCCAGTCAATCTCAGACACATCCAGCCCTTGGGTTATTGGAAATCAAAATGCAAGGTGGGAAAATTGGAATTGCAAAGTGCTGCTTGGGCTGGTGACAGGAAGGGAAACACATGGATAATTGATCCTGGGCTGTGTTTTTCATTCCTTGCCTGCAGGAAGAGGCAGGACTGAGATGGCCACACATCCTGGATCCAGGCAGAAGTTAAGAAAATGGAGCTGACCTTTGGTTTGGTGAAATTTTCTCAGGTTTGAAGTTCCTCCAGAGAAAGTCACATCTCAAGTGCTCATTCCTGAAATGAAGGATTGGAAAGGAAAGGATTGGAAAGGATTGGAAAATTCAATCTTCATTTATCTCCCAAATATCTGTCCTTTCCCCTATTGTTTTGCTTTTTAAAAATTCAATCATTACACAAATCTGATTATTTTAACTTCCTAAAATGTGCCTTTTGTTTCCCCTGCTGTCTTGTCTAGGAAGAGGACTTATTTCAGTCCTCAGATCTGCTCACATTTGACAGCATTACTCCTCTGAGTGCCCCATTGCATGTATCCCAAGCATCATTACCTCCACAGATATTATTCTGGTCCAATGTAAGCAGAACCTCAAGTGATTTTCAACTGGATTTCAAAACTGAAACATACAGTGAAGGTTTCCACGCTGTGCCTGGAAGCCTGGAAGTGAGTCATCCAGGAAGGGCCACACAGGCACCAAAAAAAGAACAAAAACCAACCAACCAACCAACCAACCAAAAAAGGGAAAATTATTAATGAAGGGAAAGAAAACCAGACTGGTAGAAGAAGGGTTTAACTCTCAGGCTGTGGGTCCAAGGTGCACTTGTGGTATCAATTTATTATTCAAGAGTGGTGCAAAAAACAGCACAGTAAAGCTTAAACTAAAACCTCATCTTTTCGTGCTTTCTAAGTAATCATTTTAGGAGATTATGATGATGAACCCACAGCATCCTGCCTTACTCCAGGAGCTGCCAGGTTTGTTCTCCCTGAAGCCCGTGTCCTCTGCTGAACCTTAGAAAACCTGATTTCCTTTTTCCCTTTCCAGAACGATGCTAAAAAATAGTTGCTTTTACCCCAGACCCTTGGGAAGGCTTTGTTGCCCTGACAGGCAGAGCAGAGAGGAGTCACTAGGGACCATTCTGTACAATTCATCGTGGCCAAGTCATCTCAACAACTCAAATGACCCTCTAAGCCCTACAAGGCTGCTGACAGCTGCGCACACACACACAGTACATGTGTCCTGGTACTGTCGGGGTTTATTCCAGGGCAGGAGATGTTTGCGCCATCAATTGAGCTCTGCTGGTGTGAAATGAAAAGCCTTTTTCAAACTTTCCTTGCCCCTAAAGCTCGTGATGGCTCATCATGGTCCTGCCTGGGACCATATCAGCAACTCCCTCTCCCTACTGCGAGGATGATTCATGTTTAAGTGCAGGTTGGGATGTCTGGATGTTTAGTAGCTAGCAGGCTTCCAGCAGAGCAATCCGGTGTCATACCACAGCCTGTAATTACTGTAATTAACCCTGTCTTGATGATGTCATTCCATCACAAGGAAGGACAGCTGTGACCTTCTGGCTCACTGCTACTACCCTGTTTGAAGAGTGGGATGGAAGGGCTCTTGGAAGTCAACTACCCACACAAAATCAGCCAGTGTAGGTGTCACCTGTGGGGGTGGACTTCAGAGTCCATGATCACTTTACTTTTAAAATCTGATGTGCCTTCCAAGCAGGGCTCATATCCCAGGTGTGAGGAGTAATAACAACAACAAAAAAAACAACAACAAGAAACCGAAAGTCCTCTAAGTGCATCCAAACCCATAACAAATTGTTCATGCTGGGCAAGATCAGGTCAGGTCAGGTCCCTGTGTCCACATTGCTCATATCCTCATTCCTACAGCCCCTAAGCTTTCCTGCCATCCATGAGACTCCTGGCACAGGATTTCAATCCAAATGGATGTTCCTTACATTCAGTTAACATCCCTGGTCTCACCTCAGGTGCACCAGACAGCTGAATTGGTTGTGCTGAGAGGAAGCTGGGGATATGTCTGCCCTAAATTCTGCTGAAACACTCTCCTGCCTGGTGGCATAAAGACCTAAAATGTCCCTTGGCCTTAGGAAGGAAGGTAATTAATGCCTGTTACACAAATCATTTCAATCTTATTCAGTATTAAGTGGAAGCAAAACATGAGAGATGAAAGAGGGATCTGTTTAATCAGTTAGGTGAGCTTTCCAGAAGAAAACTGCTGGTTGTTGGGGACTTTCAGGTGGAAGGCACGCACCCACTCCCCTGGGGGGCTGGGCCACCCTATAAAACTGTAGGGACAGTGCTCGGCCTCACTACCTGCTCCAGCTGCTGCCACTGCCACCTCCATCTGGGTAAGTCGAGATGGGCTCCATCCCCTTCCCCACGCCTCCCTCCTTCATTTCAGCACCACAGGACAGGGGGGAAGGGTATTTCTGCCCTAAAATGCAGAGTGCAAGCGGGTTGCAGGATGCAGGGTTTACAGGGTCTGCAACCACATAATCAGTTGCACCCTGCATGATTTTCCTTGCTGAATAAGAAAAATAAATCAGAACAGGACATGCCTGGGTTGCAGGGATCGATGTGTCCCTGTTTATGGATGGGCATCAAAGGTCCCTTATATTTTGGGATGGGATGGCTCAACTCATGTTGATTGAAGTGAGTTTTGCTTCATCCACATGCATCTTGTGAGGACCATGCATCTTGTGAGGACCATGCATCTTGTGAGGACCTTGCTCAAAAAAAAGGCTCCCCATCAGCAGGAGTGAGTCTGCTCTCTGGTCCTAGCAACTGGTGCCTCCAACTTTCCCAGACCAACCTGCAGCTCAAACCAAACTCCTCTCATTCTCCCAAGTGGTTTATGGAGCGAGGTGGGGGAAAGCCTTCTTTTGATGTTTCTAAACCATCCAAACTCACCCTTTAGCTCACTCTCCCATGCCTCGTATTATGGGAGATATTGCATGAGGTCTCAGCAGGGACAGACTAGACTCCGCATTGCCTTTACATGCTGGCTCTGGCTTTCAGGTGCGCATCCTTGCCGAGCTATGTCCTGCTATGACCTGTGCCTGCCCTCCTCCTGCGGTCCTTGGCCCCTGGCCACCAGCTGCAACCAGCCCTGCTTCCGCCGCTGCGGGGACTCCACTGCCCTCATCCAGCCACCCACGGTCATGGTCACGCTGCCCGGGCCCATCCTCAGCTCCTTCCCGCAGAACACCACGGTGGGCTCCACGGCGTCGGCGGTGGTCGGGAGCTACCTGCGCTCCTGCGGCATCCCCGTGGGCTCCCGAGGGCTGGGCAAGGCGGGGCTGCTGTGCCTGGGCACTGGGCTCTAGGGTGTCCCCGACGGGCTCCTTCTGGCCATGCCAGCGGTGTGGTCAGGAAAGGCAAGCCAAGTACGCAACCAAGACTGGTGAAGAGGACTAAGGAAATGCCCCTAGGTTTCCCAGCTGTTGCCCCAAGAGGATAAGAGCTGTGTGAGCTTGTCACTCCAGACCATGCCTCTGTACACCTTTATCTCACTAAGTCTTTATATTTCCATGTTCTACACGGCATTTGCTGCTGGCTGGGCAACAAATGCTTCTAGCAGGCTGTAGATGGCAGATGATAGTCGTGGGGTGGTGGGGCAAGGGGGCACATTGTAGGGATCAGCTTGTCCCAAAGTGGGATTTGTCCATTTCTTTATTGAGCTCTGGACATGCACTTGTACTTGAACTGGTTCACTCTCCTTCTCATTAAAGGCTTGCTACATCGTAGCCTGAGTCTTCTGTTGTTCTTTGTTCAGGAGCCTGGAGGGGTGACCTCCTCTGGAGCAGCTTGTTGCTGCTGGGAAGGTTTGGTTTTTACATTAAATGGGGGTTTCTGCTGCCCAGCTCTTCCCTGTGCTGACAGAAGTGTGTGGTTTGCCGGACCAGTCTCAAGGCAACTTTCTCATCCTGGAAACCTCTCATCCTGCCCCACAGCAAGTACCTGCTCAGGAAGGAATTCCTGCAGGACCAGACTTTATTGCCTGTTACCTCAGGGAGCTGGGAATGCGAAGGTTTGACATTTCAAAATGACATTTACACTACATTTTGCAGCGATTTTTTGGGGAGCTGAGCCAAGGAGGGAAAACATGGAGTCAGGAAAGAAATGTAGAAGTGGGATTCTTGGCAGATGGGCTCCTTTGGATGGGCTTTCTATGCCAAGCTCACACAGTGTTTAATGGGTGACAGCAAAGAGTGAAAAAAGAAGAGACAGTAGTTGCTTCATGGATAGGGGGCACTGAAGTCTCTGAAGATGTCATGAATTGAGTAAAGCCTCTTTTTAAAATGCCATGGATCATCAGTCAGAACTTTTTCATCTGATGGATGGAGAAATAGGAGTATTTGCGTAAAGCTTGTGAGTATTTATAACGAGAGATCATGCTGAGCTTGAAAGCCCATTAGTCATCAAAAGCCTTTGACCAAGCTCAACTGGTTTTATTGCCCAGGAGACCTTTGCAGAGGTGCTCCTAATTTTGAGAAAATTTACATGCCAATTGCTCAGCAGCCAGGGCACCAGGAGAAGGGAGGTGTCATTCTTCCAAGGACTGCTCAGATATTTTTATCCCAGCTCTGGAAATTGTCTGTAGAGATAGGATGCAAACTTTTGAATAAAAAATTACAAAAAGCTTTGGAATTCCAGCAAAAGTTTTGTTGGGAAGCTCTAGATCTCTGGCCTTGTGCAGCTGCCTTCCTCAAGCCTGCTGCACAGAACAGTCCAGGAGGGAACAGGTGGACAGAATAATGACTTTTTTTATGTAGCTTTGCACTGAATGACTCCTCTGGTGAGGTTATATAGGTTTTGTTTTTTCTGAAAATCCAATGTGTCAAAAAAATCTACACAGCTCCTTGATTTGACTTGAAAATTGTGGTGTCTTAGTGCAGACCTTGGTGTCTTCCAGGGCTCCCTATCCTGAGGGTCTGGAGACTATGTCTTTCATGGGAACCTTGACTCCAGCTGGGAGCCATGCCTCCTTGGCTCCCAGCTCAAGAGCAGTCCTGAATTCACCACATTTCCCCCCAAGCCAGCCCTTCCCCCAGGCAGGATCCTCCAGAACTGCTGGTCAGGCCCTAAATACAGGTTTCTGTAGAGAGACAACGCAGCCAAAGGCTACAGTGAGAAACTACATAGCAAGACAGGGGTAAAAAATAATGCTCAGCAGCTGGAAGCACATGGAGAGAAATAGCTGGGTCCTGGCATTTGGTCCCAGCACTGCCTACCTATAGCACTCAAAAGCAGCCAGAAGCATTTTTGAGAAGAGCTTGGAGTATGGCCCAGGTGCCACCCTCTGGCCCATGCCTGTTGAGGTTCACTTCCATCTTCCCTCAGCTGCTTCATGACCTTGGAGAAAACCTTCTCCTTGTGGTCACTCAATATCCTCAGGCTCCTGAAGGATGAGTGCCTTCCCACCCTAGGAATGGATGAGGTGGGAAGGAGAGGGGAAGTCATGATTTGAGGAAGAACAAGCACAGGGAGCTGTGGTGGAAAAGGTGATTGCTGTGAACAGCAAGTGAGTGGGACCATTCATAATGGAGATTCTGTCTGGGAAGAGTTAGGCTGGATTAGGAAAAGGTTCTTCCCCCAGAGAGTGCTGGGGCACTGACGAGGCTCCCTAAGGAATGGTCACAGCCCCAAGACTGCCAGAGCTCCAGAAGCACTTGGACAACACTCTCAGGCACAGGGTGGGATTGTTGGGGTGTCCTGTTCAGAGCAAGTAATTGGACTTTGATGATCCTTATGGGCATCTTTCAATTCAGAATATTCTATGATAGTCTGGAAGCCCCAGGCAGCATGGTGCTGGTAATAGGGCTGGAAGGATTGGTGGTCAACACCGTGCACCAATCTGCTGCTTCTCTGCATATCCAGGTAAGAAGACAAAAATTGTGGTGTGTCACAGCAGTGGGAGAGGATGAAGAGACAGGTCAATTACCTGTGCCTTTACTGTGTAAAAGGTGTATTCCAGACTGGCACTGGGGCACCCAGCTGAGGACAATGCTGAGAGTGAACTGCATCAACAGGCAGCATCCCTCATTGGCACATCAAACAAGGACATCTATTTCTTGAAAGCATCTGCACCATCCTAAGAGTGTTTTTTGATCACATTGTGGTGAGTTTGAAATTTTGGGGCACTTTTTGTTTTTTCTCCTTTTACGCTCGGGTGTTGGGAAGAGGCTTGGGGTGAAATGCAAGCAGGAAACATCTATTCACAGTGGGAAGTCTATCTCAAATTTAAAAAGATTTAGTCACGGCAATTCTGAGTTTTTAAAGGGGGATTTGAAGATTTTAGTACACTGGTTGTGTGAACATTATCCTGATTTTTCATAGGACTCATTTCTAAACGATGATTTTTTGAACAAGGCTGGGAGAAAGTTGCAGAATGCAGTATGAAATTTTATCATTTATTTTGATTGCTGTAGGTATTCAGCGTTCTGATGCATGTTCAGGAAATGCTGAAGCCCAACCAAAACCTCTCCTCCGTGTTCCCGTCTTCATGCCCCTACACCCCCTCTCCTGTAGCAGGAAAAGTTTTCTTCTCCAAGTTTTCCCAACCTCATCGGTGCTGCACAAGATGACGGAGACTGCATGGCTGCAGGCACGGAGTCTCCCTTTCTGCCCCTTTCTGAGTCGGGTCCCATCCCTCCTGTTGGAGACCCTGCCCCCAAGGACACCCCACCCCCCGGTTCCCACACCACCTCCCTCAGTTTCCATGGGCCCACCCCCAGAAGTAAGGGTGGGGGAGTTGGAGGCGCAGCCTCCAACTTGCAAATTACAGGTGCACCAGTTAATTACAACCAAAGGGAAAAAAAGACCCATTTGTAAGCCTGCTGTGCTTGGGAACCTCAGCGAAACTAGAGAAGACTGCATCTGACGGAGCGAACGCGTTCACCTCGGTTGCCATGGCACCGCGAGACATGGCACGGGCAGCACCACTCTCTGCAGGCACAGCCGTGCCGAACAGCTGCCACCACAGAAATCGCGCGGCCGCCCGGCTGCTGCCACCACCCGGGCCAGGGCCACCCCAGGGCCACTATTGGCAACCCCACTGGCTCCAAGCGAAACGGCGAAACAGGAGCCAGGAGTAGCGGTCTGGCCTTGGAAGGTCCGCGCCACAAGCCGCGTTGCCAGCGCCAGTGCGCCACATCGCTTGCACACCAGCTGCTCTGCCCCCTCGCCTGTGTCGCCGGAGCAGGGAGCGGGAAAAGCCACCTGCCACGGGCCGCCCACCCGCCGCTGAGCCCTGCTCATCCAGCCCCGCCGGTGCGCACCTCACAGCGGGCACAGCACCACCCGACGACACCAAGCTCCAAGATGCTTCAAAAAGTCTGTTCAGACACTGGGGACTCAGGAGATGGCTTGCATTTAGAAAATTTTTTATGAATGCTTTTGATTGTTTTTGTCATTTTGTGTCATTCAGTTGCCTCAAACATTTACAGTAATTTCACGATTATAAGCCACACCTTTTTCATTGAAGAATCCAGCCTACCCCAGTAGTGCGGCTTATATTCAGGTGCGGCTGATCTATGGACAAATCCCAGTGAAACGCCAACCCGGAAGTGAGAGCCAGCTGGGGAGGGTGCCTGGGGCTGCCTTTAAAGGCTTTGCTGGTCTATGAAAACTGTTGCAACTTGAGCACCTGATACCAAACCCAGCTGGCAGCGATTCTGTTACTAATTTGTTACTTTGTTACACATGGATCATTGTTTTTTTTAAAAAAAGTGCGGCTTATAATCAGGTGCAGCTTATAATCATGAAATTACTGTAATTTAAAAATCCTTAAAAGAAGCCTTCTTAATTAATAAAGAAATGGGGAGATGTGGAGACCCAGAAAGGCAGCCCTAGTTAAGGAACATGAGAGGCCTCTCTCAGCTGCCTCCTCTTGATAATAAATCCTGTTCTATCCGGCCAAGGCAACTCCTGTTCTGTTCCCTGGGTCAGCCCCGTGCCCCTGTCCCTCAGTCTTTGGTCACTCCCACTTTATTTCCCTGTTGGCCCTTTGCCCTAATCCCACCCTTGTGACACCCCCACGTCCCCTGGTAATTGGTCTCTAATGCTTCTTCCCCGCCCTGCTTATCCCACATACTTAACCTGGACCCTCTCAAGGCCTATTGTCTTTGTTCTTTGAACCATGGACCGTGCACACAGTGGCTGAAATAAACCCCTGTAAAGGCCCTTTCTGCTTCTTTATCTGCTATTACCCCAAGCAACAACCAGATTGCAACACCTCATCCTCCTCACTGCGGCAAGGACTGTTGGCCAGAGCACTTCGGGACACACCTGGAGCCAGCCAGGTGAGAGACAGAGCCCCTAGAACTGGGAGTCTGCAGGCCTGGCAGGCAGAGAGATGGGACTTGTGTGGCCAATCCCTGGATGTGTCCAAGGCCAAGCTGGATGGAGCTTGTAACAACCTTCCAGATTGAGAAAGGGGAGAGAAAGTTGCTGCATGGCCAAGATAAGGAGGGAGGAGAGGGCACCACTGAGGATATCCCACCCCAGAAAGCCACGGATCAAGCACAGGGGAGGGGCTCAGGGTGCTCTCCTTGCCACACCTGAGGAGCCAGACAGGCAGTGGCTCTGCCAAGGGCTCTGCTTCTTCCCCAGGCTGAAGATCCCATAAAACAGGAAAATAACAGGCTGCCCACATGTGTGAGTCACAGGGGAAGAAGCAGGCAAATTAAAAGGCACTGGCATGCTGGTCTGGCCCTCCTGGTGCTCCCTGTGGGAATGGGGCTCACAAGACTTACATCCCACATCCCTGTTGGCTCTACCGCCCTGTGTCACACTGAGCCCACATCACCAGCAGACATTGCTCCTGGCTGTGCTAAACCCTCCTCTGTTCTGAGCTCTTGCTGTGGAGGGCAGCCCTCAGGGAGAGACTGGGATGAGCGCAATAAAAGCAGAGCCCAGACCCCTATGGTTTGTACGGTCCTGTGAAGGAATTGTTTGAGGTTGGTTCCTTTTCCCATTTTCTCTTTGTGGAATTTTTCCCATTGTGATGCTAAGGACTTGCTGGCTACATCCTAGCACAGATGAGGGGGCGGGCAGGTAAAGGAAGTGGGGGGTAGCCGCGCTTCTTGGGCTCTCGCTCCTTTGGCTCGGGGGAGAACGGTCGCTGGAGAAACCCCGCTCTACCACATCGACATCGGGAGCTGCCTTCCTCAGCTGGGGAACCCCGCAACCCACTGCCCGGACGCCCTCCCACCTCCACCTCCACGCATCCTGTTGCATCACCGGGACCGACACTACCCTGAGATCCGTGAGCAGCGTCTCTCCTCACCCTTCCCTTCCGGGACATAGCCGCCATCACCCCAGCGCCCCTCCAGCCGCGTGGGATCATTTCATCTCCCCCTGCTCGCCGGGAGCCGGCTGGCACTGACTGCCAGCTATGACGGCAACTGCACCACAGGGGAAAGGTGTCCACAACCGAAAGAACTGTTACGGGGTTCCTATTCTGTTGCCAATTTCCTAGCCAATTTCCTGTTGTTTTGTTTGCCTTGTTATATATATACACACACACATACACACACCAGTAAAGAACTGTTATTCCTACCCCCATATCTCTGTGTGAGAGCCCCTGATTCCAAAATTATAATAATTTGGAGGAGGGTGGGGGAATGTCTGCACTCTCCATCTCAGGGAGGAGCTCCTGCCTTTCTTGGCAAATACCTGTCTTTCAAACCAGGACAGGAATCTAAGTATTAAACTCAATAATCGATTAAACATTCCAGGGCTGTTAATTCTCATTTGCTGAGAGGTGTCTGCATACCTCCCAAAGAGGAGAAGGGTGATGCAGTTGCTATGTGATGTTGATGCTATGTGGGGAAGCTCCTGTCAGCATTGGTTACATGGGGTTGAAGGAGCTGGGTGTCTGTGAGGGGGTTACAAGACCTGGAAATCATGAGGTGCAGTATTTCCCTTGCCTGCTCCCCTCCACCTCTCCGTGATACGAGAAGCTGTGGCTGAACCATCCTCTCAGTTCCCCTCGGTCAGCTCAGGAGGGTTTAGATGGGGGGAATCTCTGCTTTGACACAGCCATGTATTAAAATCTACATTAGAGGCTTGCTATTGTCTGCTAATCATCTCTTTGCGCTGTTCTCCTTGTGTGAAGGGAGGTCCCCAGCAGCTGGGGCTCTTGCATCAGCTCATCTTCCCACCCCAGCACAGCTACAGGCAGCCCAACCCTCAAGAACTGTGTCCTGAAAAATTCCCCATGTCCTGCCCTGGAGCTGTGCCCCCATGGCACCCATAGGAGCATCAGCATCCTGCTGACCCACATGGGAACTGGAAAAAAGAGCAGATGGGGAAACTTGCTAGTTACCCCAAAGCCACACTGGGATATGTGGGGCTGTGACATGGATTGGAACAGGGCTGGTCCCACATTCTATTTTGGCAAATTTCTGGAGGCAGTATGAAGCCTCATACAGTGAAATGCTATTGGAGTAGGGGATGTAGCTCAGCGGAAGAGCGCTTGCTTTGCATGCAAGAGGCCCTGGGATCAACCCCCAGCATCTCCATCTTCTTTTGTCTCCCCAGACCCCCTCTCTGCTGGATGCAGGGCTGCCAGAGTACACTCAAAAAGCCCTGGGGTTGCCTTCTGGCATGGCTGGCCTGGAAATTTTTCCTCAAGGGTGTGCTGGGAAAAAGCACAGCCTCCGCTATACCCTGAAATCCAAACTGTAAGGCTGGGGAGGCAAAAGGGGTGCAGCACTCCATATTGTTGGTGTAGGGATAGGCGTCTTGCACCTTTGGGTGCAAGTGATCCTGAGTTCAGCTCCTGGGCTAACCCTCCCTTGGATACAAGCCCTCCTTTTGGGGGGTAGCCACTCCTTTGGATAAAGCCCCGGCTATGGAGACAACCCTTTGTTAGGACAACTCCTCCTTTGGAGACTGCACCCCTGCTGCTCTCTGCTGACCAGGTGCGGGATGATCAGCCCTTGCATCCCCGATCTCCCTGCAAATAGCATCCTGTGAGGTGGCTGCAGCGCCTCCAATTCAGCTAACGTGAGTTTTGACACAGAAACAGGACCCCTGCATTGCCAGAAGAATTTGCCCTCCCTGTAGGAATGATGGTAGGGGATGTAGCTCAGTGGGAGAGCGCTTGCTTCGCATGTAAGAGGTCCTGGGTTCAATCCCCAGCATCTCCAGATGTTTTGTGATTTTTTTTTCCCCCCCCACTTCGTCCACGAGGCGGCGATGAAAAACTCCTTTTTACATGAGCCTTTCCCAAAGGAGATTCTCTGCACCATGGCTGTGCGGCCCACTCCCAGCCGAAATGGCAGCACGGACCCCACGCTCTGCCGTCCCCCACTGGCCCGACAGCCTCTTCCCCGCTCAGGAGAGTATCAATCCGGACCACGGCGTGGCCGTGTCGGGTCCCCCATGTTCCCAGTCCCAGGCAGCGTAGCCCCACGCCTACCCAGGATCCAGAGCAAGAGCCCAAAATGAAGGGCTCGTCCGGGACTTGAACCCGGGACCTCTCGCACCCTAAGCGAGAATCATACCCCTAGACCAACGAGCCACCGCTTACCACCCCCTGCACCCCCATTTGACTCGGGAGATCCCTGGCACTTCCCCAACTCTCACCAAAATGTGGCGCAGTGCAGTAGGGCCGTGGGCTGTGATGGCCGAGGGGTGAAGGCATTGGGCTCGAAACCCAATTAGGGGTTCCTTGTGCAGATCGAATCCTGGTCTCAACCATGAATTTTACCCATCACCCACCCTCCCTCGGCTTCCCAGGAGAAGCTGATATGAAGTCATTGGCAGCCAGGGCAGTCCCGCTCCTCCCTTGGGAGCAGATCAGTACTCTAGGCAGGGACTGTGGTGCCCCCGGGGCTGTGGCACATTCAGTATTTTCCAGGTTTTGCAGACTTGGGAGAGGTGAGGAGAGTGGCGTGAGGAGATGGAACAGTTTCCTGTCTTGATGAGTGGATGCCTCCTAATCACCCTGTCCCACATCCCTGGGAAAGCAGTGCACCCCACCTTGTTGGTCCAGCTCTCAGAAGAGGTTTTACGTATCACCAGCCCTCTTTCTCAGTTGCTCCTCCCAGCACTGATGTTCACCCCTAGAGACGCCCGAGACTCGTGGGGAAAGAAAACAAAGTGCTCCAGTGTCCTGTAGCCTCGGAGCAGGGAGGGAAAGCGCCTTGGGTGTTTCTACACAGGCTTAAGGTGCCAGGAGGCAGTACCAGGCCTTTCCTAGGGAGCTCTGTCAGCCCTGCATCCAGCAGAGAGGGGTCTGGGGAGACAAAAGGACATGGACATGCTGGCAGTAGATTCCAGAGCCTCTTGCACGCAAAGCAAGCACTCTCCCACTGAGATGCATCCTCTATCCAAGGGCAGGGAGGTGTCCCTGGGATGCCCAGGCTGGGAGGGGGATACCATGGTTTAGGGTCCCTTCCCAGACTCACCACCTGGAGTTACTCCTGTGTTCCTGTGCTGTGATTAAATTGCCTTAAGGGTCCAGACACCAGAGACTTTGCCAGGGTAAGCCTGCTGCTGAGCCAGTGAGAAAATCATATGGTGACTGCATGGGAGCAGAGTGTGCAAGGAGCCATGTGGGGCCCTTATTGGATCACCTGGAGCTGCCCAATGGGGCAGCTGAGGGTCTGTGCAGGCTTTGACACTCTGGTGAGAGAACTTGTGAGAACCTCACATACCCTGTGAACACCTAATATGACGTTTCAGAGTTACACATTAAGCAGCAGAGAATCTGAAAAATATAAACGCTAAAACCCAAGGCATCATTGGGATCAGGGAGGTGCCTCTTGCTGTGGCCATGACATGCCAGGTCCAGCACCTCTCACCCCAGCAGCTCTTTTCTGCCCCAGAGCCCGTTGCTGGCCATTTGCAGCAGTTGGAATGGCCGGTGCTTTTTCTGCCACCTTTCTCCATGGAGCATCCTGCAAAGGCGATCCCCTGTGAGTGGTGTTTGTCTTCAGTAGCAGCAAATGGCTGAGTCTATGTGCCAGGGATATCCGTTTATGGGGAGCCTTTTGCTGTCTGTGCAT
>VRYO01002326.1:73727-238494 GCA_009812075.1 Sialia sialis
ATTTGAGCCCGGGACCTCTCGCACCCTAAGCGAAAATCACACCCCTAGACCTACGAGCCAGAGCAAACGAAATAGTGCCACATTCCCCCTGTGCCCAGGGATATCCCATACACTTCCTCGCTTCTCGGCAAAATCCGGCATGGTCCAGCCTGGGACCAATGTGTTCCCTATCTGCCCCACCCTTCGCGGGGCTTGGGGCTGTGATGACCAAGACGTGGAGGCGTCGGACTCGAAATCCAATAGGGGTTCCCTGTGCAGGTTTGCAATCCTGCTCGCAGCCATGGATTTTACCCAGTATCCATGGTGGAGGTTCTGCAACATGAGCAATGATGGTCATGTTGGAGTGACTTGGTTTTCCCGTGTGGTAACCACAGCATCTTGCTAATCACAGCAGATTTTTTCCTTCATCCATTTATTGGTGCTGGTGCATGCTGCCATCTGACCCCACAGAGCCCTTGTGCCTGAAGCTGTTCCAAGCACACCAAGGCCAGTGCCATGGTGTTTATCCAAGCCCCTTTCTGTCCCCTGGCCACAGATCAATTCAGTTAATGAGAAACTCCAGCTTGGGAAAGAGGTGACAGGTCAGCTGCTGAGAGGTTTTTGCTCCACAGTGGGACAGGAAAGAACAGGAAACCCCCACGGTGTGAAGAGCTGAGCCGAGTGCTGAGGGGTGCAGCAGACCCTGGGACCATGGCCAAGCTGGTGGAATGTGTCCCCAACTTCTCAGAGGGGAATAACAAAGAGGTAAGTGAGTACATGGAAGGGCAGAGGGAGGGATGGGTGACACCTGGGGGCCGACAACCAGGTTTCCCCCTGCAGGGCAGTACCCACTGCTAGACTCTGCCATGCCTCCTTTGCAGTGCCATGCACTTTTCACTACCTGGCTAATGCCAAAAATGCCTACAGGTAGCCTTGGCTCCCTTATGGCACCCCAATGAGTACTGGGGGTTCAGACCTCCTCCACCATTGCCTGAAGGTTTCTGTAGCACCAGGTCTGAGGTTGGTCTGGGATATCTCTGCAGAGGTATTACTTGCAGTTGCTGTGCCAAAAGATGCTGTCCAGGTGGAGTCTGTCCTGGGTGACAGCCTTCAACTGAACTTCAGCTCTGCCAGTGGCAAGAGAGTTTAGCAAACCCAGCATGGCTGTAAAAACACAGACTCCTCCAGGGAAGATGCTTGGCAGAACCAAATGTGTTGGGAAGCTGGGCGGTAGATGTATCCTCAGGAACAGCAATTTGTGGTGGCACTCTGTGACATGCAGCAGCAGTAGTCTCTCCCTCACCATGACCAGTGTTGCCCCAAACCCCCTGGGTGAGAGTGGGATGCTTGTGCAGGCCTGCATCCCCACTGATTAAGGGGTCATCCTCAACTCCATCACCAGTGGGAAGGGGAAAGCTGAGATGTCCCCTGTCTTGAAAAGTCATGGCTGTTGTGCAGTCCCAGCCATCTGAGCCCCCTTGCTCCCAATCCACTGCCTGGCAGGTGATCGATGCGGTGGCACAGGCCATCTCCCGGACACCAGGATGTGTGCTGCTGGATGTGGATGCTGGCGCCTCCACCAACCGCACAGTCTACACCTTTGTGGGGTCCCCTGAGGCCGTGGTGGAAGGGGCACTGAGTGCGGCCCGTGTGGCTGGGCAGCTCATTGACATGAGCCAACACTCAGGTGAGCTTGGGTCAGGGGGCTGGGCTGGCACAAAGGGGGATGCTATGCTGCTGGCACTGGAACAAGGACTGTGGCCATAGCCCTAGGCCTGACAGAGTTTAAGAATTGTTTGTCGTGTTCTCAGGCATATGGTGAGATTATTGGCACTGCCCTGTGCAGGGCCAGGGGTTGGAATCCATCATCCTAGTGGGTCCCTTCCAACTTGGGTAATTCTGTGATTCTATAATTTTCTCACAGCAACATGTCCAGTCTGTGAGAGGGTGGGAAAGGGTTGTTCTCCCTTCTTATCTGCTTGTTCTTCCCACCTCCCATTCCTGTATCTTCCCTGCCACCAGGTGAGCACCCTCGGATGGGGGCCTTGGATGTCTGCCCCTTTGTACCAGTGAGGAACGTCAGCATGGAGGAGTGTGTCACCTGTGCCCACATTTTCGGGCAGCGCTTGGCAGAAGAGCTGGGTGTGCCTGGTGAGTGTGGTCAGGAACCTTTCCACATTCCATCCCACCCTGCATGATTCCAACTGCTAGAGAAAGTGTTGGACCCTGCCTGGCGGTGCTCACCACTGTGTCTTGCAGTTTACCTGTATGGAGCAGCAGCACGGGACGAGAGCAGGAAAGCCCTGCCCTCCATCCGTGCTGGGGAGTACGAGGCGCTCCCCAAGAAGGTGAGCCTGGTGGTGGCAAAGGCTGGAAGACCTGACCTGTACTTCCCTGGCTTCAGGGAGCATGCCGGGGGCTGGTGTAGTCCCTTTGCACCAAGAGGAGCTGGTGACATAGGTGGTCATGGCAGATTCCAGCTGGGGAGGGAGATGCCCTCCTTGGGAGGGTGGCATGTGCTCCTGGGCGCTGCCAGCCTACACGCTCTCCTCCTTCCTCCCCAGCTTGCAAAACCAGAGTGGGCTCCTGATTTTGGGGCCCCAACTTTTGTCCCCCGGTGGGGGGCCACAGTGACAGGTGCTCGGACCTTCCTTATTGCGTACAACATCAACCTGCTATGCACAAAGGAGCTGGCTCACCGCATTGCCCTCAACATCCGCGAGCAGGGCCGTGGCCCTGACCAGGTACCCTTGGAGCACAGGCATGCCAGGAGCATGCCTGCCTGTTCCCACACCTCCTGGGCTGTGCCCTGAATGTGGCAGTTGTTGGCAGCCCGGGCGCTTGAAGAAGGTGCAGGGCATTGGCTGGTATTTGGAGGAGGAGAACATGGCCCAGGTTTCGACAAACCTGCTGGACTTTGAGACCACGCCGCTCCACACCGTCTATGAGGAGATCTGCCGAGATGCACAGGTGGGTGGCCTGGGGTGCTTGTTCCCAAGGGGGCTTCCCAGAGAATGTTTCCCACCAAATTTTCTTCCCCACCCTCAGGTCAGGTCTAGTTTCTTTCATGCTTAGCTCAGACAAAGTGCTGAATGGCACAAAAACCCCAGAAACTCAGCAACTTGCTGCAAGCTCCAGCTCCTCTGTTGAAAGCTTTTATGTGAGCTTCCCATGTCCTGGGAAGGGATGAAGACCACCAGACTGGGGTAGTAGGGCTCTGGGGAAAATCACATCTGTGATGTCCTTTGCAGGAATTGAATCTCCCTGTGGTGGGGTCTCAGCTGGTGGGGCTCGTTCCCAAGAAGGCTATGCTGGACACAGCCGAGTTTTACATCAAGAAGGAAAAGCTCTTCATCCTGGAGGAGGAACAGAAGATCAGGCTGGTAATGTGGCTTTTCCTCCTACCTACCCTGCTAAGGGTGGGATCATGAGAGAGACGCATCCCACCGCCCACCAGCCTCTCAAAGTGACACTGAGCAGAGATTTGGGACTCCTCAGGCCCCAGGAATGACACTTGTCTCCAGGGTGGATTTGTGGGGGACAGCAAGTGGAACAAGTTGCTTTATTGTGCTGTGAATGCCAAGATGCACAGGGAGCAGGAGCCACAACCCATGAGGACTGAGTATGGGTAGCAGCTGCTTGTCTTGCCTGCATGGAGACCAGGAGGGGAATGAGGTCTCCAGATCTCAAGGACAGCATGTGGCATTTATGGGAGGCTGTCTCAGGGAGTAAGCTGGAAAGGAGGAGAGAGGCTCTGCTGTTCCACTGCAGGAGGGAGGGACTTTTCCAGCCTATGGGGAACGTGCTAGATAAGAGCAAGCTAATCATTTATCAGTACATTCCCAGTTATTTGGAGGTGACTGCACACTGCCCCCTGTTTAGGATGGTGGTGACAGCTGTCCTCTCCCAGGGTGGTGACCCAGTTCCAGTGGTGCTTCACCCATGGTTAATTAGCAGTGGGGAATGCAGATGCAGCAGGACTTAGGTGACAAGGCTGACACAGCAGTGTTGCTCGTTGCAGGTGGTCAATCGGCTGGGCCTGGACTCCCTGTCTCCATTTCACCCCCGGGAACGCATCATCGAGTAGGGACCCACATCCTACTTCTTGTACTGGTGCCCATTCCTGCCTGGATGGGGGATCTTGCTGCCTGCATCCTGCGCTCAGCTTGTTTCGGGAGTGGTGGCTGCTCTCAGCTCATCTTCACAGCCTGGGATATCTCTGCTGGGTGTTGTGCAGGACCATGGTGGTCTCTGCTCCCAAATGCTGATGGTTGTGAATGTGAGGTGGGGAAACTTCAGGTTGTTTCAGCAGGCAGTGAAAGACGGTCTTGTGGCCAGATTTGAATTTTAAATTCCTGACCATATCACCAAGCAAAATTTCACTACCTCTGGTTCACATGCCACAGCACCTGGTGTGAAACATGAGTCTGTGGGGGGAAAGGAAGGGAAATCCACCCATGAAATGAAGTCCTTGTCGCCTCTCCTGGGCCATGGCTGCAGGGAGGGATTTCTGTGTCCCACCAAATGCTCTTTGCATCGGCCCAACCTGCCTAATGCAGAGCAACCCCCACACCACCTGTGTTCCCCAGCTGTCCCCATGGGGTTCCCAGTCCTTACCCTGACCATTAGGCTGGATTTTTTGGGGTTAGTTCCCTACTCATTCACATGGTCAATGCTGGAGAGAGCAGTGCTGTGTGAGAAGGGTCTGGCTGGTGGTGCTATCCCTGCACCTGGAGGGCTCTGAACCACCTGTGCTGCAGGTACTTGGTGGAGGCAGGAGAGGTGGATGGAGGGCTGGTGGCCAAGCCACTGGGTGCCTTTGTGCGAGCAGTTGGAGCAAGGTCGGCAGCGCCGGGAGGAGGCTCTGTATCTGCAGCTGTGGGAGCCCTGGTACGTGCCTCACACCAAGATGGAGGCCTGGGGGTCCTGGGTGCGCCAAGTGGTGTTGGCGCTGGGTAGCAGTGGGCACGGTGTCCTACTGGAGGATTTCTCCTGGCAGGGAGCAGCGCTGGGCAGCATGGTGGGGCTGATGAGCTACGGGAAGCGGCAATTTGAGGACCTGGACCCCATCATGAGGAAGCTGATCCCCCCTTTCCACCAGGCCATGGAGGAGCTGGTGGCAATGGTGGATGCTGACTCCCGTGCCTTCAGCAGCTACATGGTGAGGCATCCTGCAGGGAAACGGGGGCTTTCCAGCTGAGAGGAGGGCTGGGATTGCTGTGCTCTGGATTCCTTAGAAGCAGGGCTCTGACCTTAGAATCATAGAATCACTAAGGACAGAAAAGACCTTAAAGATTATCAAGTCCAGCCTTCTGCTGAGGACATCCATGCCCACTAAACCGTATGGCAAAGTGCCACGTCTGCTTGCTTTTCAAACACGTCCAGAGATGCTAAACCCAGGGCCAGGGGAAGGGACATCCTCACATAAGGGAGGTTTGCAAGTGTGCGGGAGCTGTGGGGTCTGCTCCAACCCCTGATGCAAGGCATGGGCTGGGTGACAGTAGCAAACCTGCTGTTCTTTGCCTACAGGAAGCCCTAAAGCTGCCCAAGAACACCCCTGAGGAGCGGGAGAGGTGAGCTGGGATGGTGGGGACTGGCTCACTGTGGCGGCACAGCCATGCAGCACTCACGCCAGGTCTGTCCCCCCTCCCAGACGCACGGCTTCCATGCAGCAGGGGCTGAAGATGGCCGTGGGAGTCCCCTATGGCCTGGCAGAGAAGGTGAGCAGGCTGTGGCCTGCTCTGAAGGAGCTGGCCCGACACTGCAACCTGGCCTGCAAATCTGACATCCAGGTATAGCCCCAGCTCACACACTTGCCCTGACCTCCAGGATGCATCTGTCCAGCTATGCTACCCAAACTGGCCAGGAGTTTCCACCCAGTAATTCTTTGACAGCCACTTCCTGAGAACACCAACAGATTGCAAAGTGCTGCGCGCTGCTGGGTGGTGCAGGGTGGGAGTCCTGAAGCGTAAGGGTCTGACCTGCTTCAGCTCCTTCGGTGGAGCTGGTTCACCCGAAGAGTTTCTAGCAAGCCCGAATTTTCCCAGGTGGCAGCCAAAATGCTGGAAGCGGCGGTGTTCGGAGCCTACTTCAATGTCACGATCAACCTCAGGGACATCGCAGACGACGAGTTCAAGCATGTGGTGAGCCGGGCCGCGCGAGCGCCTCCTGGCGGCGCGGCTAAGGGGGCGGAGATGGCGGCGGCGGCCCGGGACTCTTTGCGGCCGGCGGGACGCGTGGGGTGCCGTTGGATGGCTCTTCTGGCCTGCCGAGTGGCAAATGACGCGTCTTGTCCCCACACAGATGTCACAGAAGGTCTCCGCGCTGCTGGAAGAGGCGAAGCAAGGCTCGGCGATCGTGCTGGCACTGCTGGACAAGCGAGTGGCCTGAGAAGGAGTCGGGAGTGCTCGGGGGATGGGTCTGCGGTGGCAAATACAGCTAGGAAATACTCTTGTCCCTGCCTAGGCTCTGTTGCTATGCACTTCTGGAGAACTGCTCTGCTCAGGCACATCCAGCATCCTATCCCCTGGCGTTTCCCTGGACAAGGGGGATTTTTGCTGCTTGGGGCTTGGACCCCAGGCTCCATCCTCCCGTCTCTGGGGCAGAAGTTGACGTCTGGGTTTGGCAGTGCCTGCGACCACAGTGATCCCAAGGGAAGAAGGGATGGCAGGATCCCTGTGGCACTGCCTGCAAGGAGATCCCCGTGCATGAGCACGTCCTGACCCTGCACAGTCCCTGTGTCCAGAGACCCTCATGAAACACCCTCCTACCCGAGATCTGGGCAAGACCTGGGCACCGTCCCATTCTGCAAGGTGTCTTTCAGGCTGTGTGTGACAATTCCAGCCTGTTGAATTGCCTGGGAAGGGAGCACTGCCAAACATGAGGCACCATCAGGGGTGTTAGCAAGGAGATGGGGTGGGTTGAGATGGGAGAAACCCTGCACCCTCCTCATAGATCCTCCAAGAGGAAAACCTGAAAATCAGGGCATCCAGCCCTGCCTCATGTCCCTGTGGAGCGGGTGTGACAGCAGGTCCTGTGTCCTCCAGGACCTGTTGCACACCGCGGCAGCGCCCTGAACGGTGCCTGGCCGCCGCACCCTGCTGTCCCAGAGCCCCGTTTGCGCCGAGGTCACCGCCCTGTTCCTGGGCACTGTGCCTGAGCGGGGAGTAGCGAGCCGGGGTTCATGGTGGGGCCAGCTGACTCACTCCATCCCTGCCTTGGCGCCGGGAGCTGGAGTCACCGCCCTCCATCGTCTGTGTTTATTATCTCTGCGGGACCTTTGTGCCGCCTGGGAGCGGCATGTTGGCATTTACCGCGTGTCCATGGTGACGGCGCGGTGACAGCGCTCTAGTGTCGCCCCTGCCCGTCGCATCCCTGCTCAGCGGGGCAGGGCCCCGCTATTTAACGGGAGCCCGACAGCCGGGAGAGCCGTGCCGAGGACGGGGATCCCGAGTGCTTCCGGCATTGCCTGTTCAAGGAACTTTTTCGCAGGTTTGGTGAGTGCAGGGCAGCGGGAGAGCACGAGGGCAGCGGCAGCACGGGCACCCGTGGGTCAGGGTGCACTGTTCCCATGGCTGGCACTGCACCCAGGCACATCTTCCCAGTCCCTTGTGGGCCACGAGGACCTGAGCTCAGCACCCAGGCTGGGCTAGTGTTGGTTTATTTCTGTTAACAGTGGAAACCACATGCCTGGGCTTTGGAGGTGCATGGAGCAGGGCAGTCGCTCTGGGGGTTAGCACTGTCACCAAAGGGACAGGATGATGCTTGGGGTGTGTGGAGGATGGCACTCCTGGGGAAAAGAGCATGGTCCCTGTGCTGGGGGTAGACATGTGGGACAGAGAAGACATGTCCCAGCTGCTGGCTGGGTGATGACCCATGGCAGGAGGTGACTGATGGTGCCTGTCCTTCCCTTTCAGCTTGGAGACCACCAAGGATGTGTGATCCCAACCAAGGTGAGGGGCTGTGGGTCCAGGCAGGGCTTTGGATACCACACAGCCATCAGGGCTTAGAGGGGAGCACTGTATCATGGCCACAGATACCTGAGGGTTTACCTCCATCCCAAAGGGTTGTGGGGTGTCCTTTGGGAGGAAGACGTAGACCAGGAGGCACCGTTTGTGTGGAAGGGTACACCAGCTCCCTGCACTGTCAGTCTGGGGAGAGCCTGTCTCTGTGCACTAACAGCCCCATCTTCTTTGTAGGCCTGCCACGACCACACCTTGCTGTTTGCCCTCCTGCCCCTCCGGGACACCTTGGTCCTGGCACAGGTCCCTACCCTGGTGGCATTGCAGTTTGCCCTGCTGCCCCTCCAGGATACGCAGGTCCTGGCACAGGTCCTTACCCTGGTAATGTGGCAGTCTGCCCTCCTCGCCCTGCTCCGCCTGGCCAGCAACCCCATGAGCACCCCCCGTCAGGGCATCATCCCCATGGGCACCCGGAGCATCATAAGGAACACCATAAGAAGCACCATAAGAAGAAGCATGGCAAACACCATGAAGACAAGGTAAGAGTGGCACAGAAGTGAGCCCTTCCCTAATTCTGCTGCGGTTTTTTGGACCCTTTCTCCATACCACAGCATCCGGCCTGAGCATCTGTGACTCTTCTCTCCTACTACGTAGTGGTTAGAGGATACTGCCCAAACTTCAGTGGCTTTTTTTAGATGTGTAAACTCGTTAGATTAATTATTGGGCAAGAATATGTCATATTGAGTAATTTGAAAAGCTGTCCATGAAATTCCTTGAAGCCATTTAAAGTGATGATACACACAGGGTGTGCCATGCAGTGTATTAAATCCCAGGACTTTGTCCTTCTCACCTGAGTGCAAGTCATGCTTCCATAATGGACATTCACTCAGTGTCTTGCAGCAAAGGAACTGTTTGGTTCCCCTTTAAAAACATAAAAAAGGTCTCACAAAAAAAAAAAAAAAAAAACGGGGAAAAAAAGTAAAAGAGAAGGAGAAGCTATTCCCTATGTTTGGACATTCTGAGCAGGTCGGAATGAGGAACTGCTAAACAAGGCCGCATTTCCAATACTGGAGGTGGGAGCATTTGCCATCAAATCATACTAGCAGGTCCTCTCACTGGGAAACAGCTCTGGAAAGTGATCTGCTCTGACATTGGTCCTTGCTGGCAAAGGCCGAGAATTTTTTTTCTGCAATTTCATAAAAAGCCTCCAGCCCTCCCACAATATGGGGCAGCCACCACAGGGTCACTAACCACTCTCAGGAATGCTGTATCAGAGGCTTGTTTCCCTGCTGTCCTAAAGTTGTTTTCTCTTCCCCAGCCTTCTGGTGGCTCGTGCAGCTCAAGCAGCAGCTCAAGCAGCAGCTCTGACTCTGACTGAATGTCTGGCATGTCCAACCTGCCACACGGTGATCAGCAAGACATGAAGTCAAACTCCTTGTGGGAACCCACTGCATGTCACTCCCGTCCCTCCCCCTTTCCCTTGGAGCAATGTTTTACCTGCTGAGTGATTTTTCTTGTGTGTAGCTTGTAAATCATTTGATCTGGAATCTCCAAGTCAATGGACAACATTTCCACTCTATCTTTTGAGAGAGCGTGCTGAAAGTCATCACGTGCTGTTTTCCAATCTGCTGCTGTCTGTGTGTGTTTTTACTGGGCAATGATGCTGGCTACTAACACGGATCCCATCAAACTCCTTACATATCGTGTGAGCTTTCCCAGGTCTAGCAGAGGGAGTGATTGGGGGAATGCTGTAATTATGTGGGCTGCCATCCTCCACACCAGGGTAATAATTTATAGGAAAGAGCTTACCATGGCAGAGGGATTCTTCCACGAACAGATGGGGAACATGAACAGCTAGAAGTGTTCAAGAGCAGTGCTTGGAGCAGTCTGTGTCCCTGCCCATGGTAGGAGGAGCAAAATGAGATGGTCTTTCAGTTCCCACCCAAACCATCCTGCAATTCCATGATTATCTGGATGTATTATCTGGACACCAGGAGAATCGGCTGCTCACTGACAATAATTTTTCTAGTTGCCACAACTACAGAAAAAAGGCTTTTTCAGGTCTGTGTGAAAAAGATTTGTTTATTTTTGTAGACAGCACAATTCAAGTTCAAATCTGGGCATTGCTCAGCAGATACCAGTGAGAGGAAAGTTCCAGCGATGCTTTGAGCACACTGGGGTGACTGGGAGGCAGCTCTGGTGGAAGTTCAGTATTTTGATGATGCTGGGAGTCATGCTGCCCTCTCAGCTGAAAGTCTGAGTGGAGTAACAGATGAGCAGATTCTGATGAAGGGCAGAATGACAGAAGGAATCAAGGCAGGGATGACCCACAGGAAAATAAAGATCTTAGAGATGACTTGATGATTTTCAAAATTCAAGATAGATGAACCCCCCAGAGGAGTATCTGTGGAAGGCAGGAAAACTTCTCACACCATCCTGCTCTTCCCAGAAAGGAGGCGCAAGATGCACTGAGAGATATTGAGGGCTTTTGAAAACTAGAGTTATTAACTGGTCCTGCTACACTGGAAAGGTTTCTTGCCTCTCAGATAAGCCCTCCTAGCATTACAGTACATATACAAGTCATGGCTTGGTGTGTGCAAAGCTTTACAGAAGTACTTCAGATGGCTCTGTATCTTGCTATGATCTGGGTTTTAATTAGCACCATAAATGTAAGATACATGACTCTTCATCATGAAAATCAATAATGAGCTCTGGATTTTGGTTAGAAAGGAGGACCCAGAGGGCAGCTCTTCTGGGCTAGCAACCATAGAGGAGGAAAAAAACACAACAGGTAATATCAGGGGTGTGTATATCAGTGACAGAAGGATGTGTGCCCTTCTTTTAACAAATCCACCGAATGAACCTGTCAAAGAAGCTGGGCTGGGAGAGGCTGTCATAGTCCCTCTCCCGGAAGATGGCTGCCCGGTCCCCCAGGCCAAGCTTCAGCAGGACATCCATGTCCACATCGCTCCCCAGAGCCACCACCGTGGGCATGACATCTTGCTTCTTCATGGAGTTGATGGCCTCCTCCAGGTTCTTGCTTCCCGTGATACCGTCAGTGATGAAGACGAAAGAGAGTTCAGCATTGCGCCGGGCAAGCCGCTGCCCGTTGCCTGGGCTGAGCACAATGTTGTTGATGGCATGGATGATAGCTGACCCAATGTTGGAGGATGAGTCCAGGTACTTGATCTGCGCTAGGGCGTCAGAGATCTCGGTGAGGTTGTGGGTCAGCGGGAAGACCAAGTTCTGGTCCTGCTCACTGCCGTACTGCAGCAGCGCGATCCGGGCATTCATGTGGTCACTGTTGCTCCGGGCCAGCGTCAGTTGCCGGGCCACATCCTCCACAAAGTGGTGGGCTCTGTGGAAGTTCTGCTCCCCGATCCTTTCTGAGCCATCCAGCAAGAAGACAACGTCAACGGGGCGCTGGGTGCACTGGGCTACGGCAAGCTCTGCAGGGGAAAGAAGAAGACAAGAGCTGGGAGGATGAGAAGACTACGGAATCATTTGCACTGGAGTTGCCTCTGAACATCCTTGCACAAAGAAGGACCAGCCCAACCCCATGCCGTAGTGTGTCTACAGCTCAAAATGTAGGAGCTTTGCTTTTGAAGCCCTTAGCTACTGAGCGTTTAATGAATGCTAACTCTGGAACTGATGGCAGACCCTTGTGAAATTAGATCGGTCTGTGCATTTCACTCCCAGAATTATACCTCTGGCCCTACATCAATTTCCAGCTCTTATTTGTGAGAGGCACATCCAGAGATTAATGACAGGCAGCACCTTCTAACCTCTCAGTTACTTCAGGAGAGTGGTTTACTGTCAGAGTTACTCTTATCATAAAATCATAGAATCAGAGAATCTCAGAATGGTTTGGGTTGGAGGGGAACCTTGACACTCATTGCGTTCCAACCCCCTGCCTTGGGCAGAGACACCTTCCACTAGACCAGGTTGCTCCAAGCTCAGTCCAACGATACAGAATATTTGAATATATGCAGTGAATAAACTCAGGAAAAAACAAACAGGAGAAGAAAGTAGCTATCTTTGGAGTCAGCTGATAGTCAGGGACAATTATTTGCTTCCTTTTCTGTAGTTATATGCATTGCATTCAGTGTTTGTCTGAGATACCCCAGAGCTAGAACTTTTGAGCAGTTCAATGGCTCTGAGACTGAATCTCAAAAGGATGAAATCCCAAAGACACTGCTGCGTTTTGTTGCATGACTGGCAAGGAACAGGAGCTTCTGGAGCAGCCCCAGCTTGGGCATCCATTTCTGGAAACGGGTAACTTTGCGGGTAGGAGTGTAACGTTAGATTGAATTTCCACACTGTGAGCGAATCCAGCCTGACAAAGACTTCCCTGGTGCTGAACAGTGCTATGCCTGGCTTCAGCACAGAATCAGGGAATCACAGATTCTATGTGGTTAGAAAAGCCCTCTGAGATCCTTCAGTCCCACTCAGCACTATCGTGTTAACCCCTAAACCATATCCCTCAGCACCACATCTCATTTTTTGAACCCTTTCATTGATGATGACTCCACTCTTTCCCTGGGCAGCCTGTTTCAATGCCTGACTGCCGTTTCAGTGAAGAAATTTCTCCTAATATCTAATCTAAATCTCCCCTGGAGCAACCTGAGGCCATTTCCTGTTGTCCTCTCACTTGTTTCCTCTTTTAAAGCAATAATGGCAATACTCACCTCTGCCCAATCTTGCGTGAGAAATGTTACATAAAGACACTTTGATGCTGCAGTTCCTGATGTGCAGGCACTGCTGCCACAAGGATACCTCGCCTTGGCAGCACCTGCACTCCTGGTCCTCACCTGCTCTGAGCAGCCGTGGAGGGAGGAAGGCAGGAAGGAGTCCCTTGCAACCACACAGTGCAAGAGCTACATGAGGGTCTGTGAAAGCAGCTGGAAGCAGGGGCTGCACGTCATGTTGGGGCAGTGTTAACAGCCTCCCCCAAGGCCTACCCACATGTTTTTTGAGATGACAAGCAAGCCTGAAAAGCTCCTGGCTAAGTATTGTGCAGCATCACTCTATGGAGCTTCAGTGAGAGGGTAGCACACATCTGACAGGAGCATTCCCCAGAGACACATTTTGCTCACTGCTCAGCCCTCATAGCTGGAGAAGGCTGCCTTCCAGCTGTTCGATAAGGTGCCATCACATATGAGTTACCCCGTGGGAATGTGAGGCAGCAAAGCCTGCCTTTGTCCTGTTCAGTGTTAGGCTCTGGCTGCAGTTTGTTCCCGTTTTTGAGAGGCTGAGGACCTGAGCACCCTTTCCTGCAGCAAGATTCTCATCTGAATCTGATCTGGGAGAGAAGCTCTCAAAGGCACCACCACGAATTAGGCCAACTAAAATCTTCCTGTGAGTGCTTTTTACTGGTGCGCTGGTCCTTTTCATGTGGATCATGATTGCCTGTGGCTGAGAGCTGAGCATGTCTAAGGAAAGGCAGCACAAATAAGCAGAAATATCATTGATTTTTCGGCCCTTAGCTGTATGCAGAGCCACCCCACCCATTCCCATCAACTTCCTGCTTCTTCTAAAACCTGAGGAACTGGTATTTCCTCTTTTCTTTCACATGCGGACAGTAGAGATAAAAGTAATCTGGGGACTGATCTCCCAGATCTTTTTGGAGTTTCCCCTTTTCCCTGCTCCTTGTGTGTCTTTGGGGATCTGTGGTCCATCCTTTACCCAGCTCCTTAACTGTCCTTCGTTTGCCCAAGAGCTTCACTGGAGGAATTGCTACTATAATGAAATCTGGTTTTATCAGAGCAATTAGTTTGGATTATGCTAAAAAACAGTGCCTCACCCTTTTGTCTCTAAGAAGGACAAGCACAAATACTCATGCAAAAAGACATTTTCCCCCTCTCCCCACCTCTAAAGAGCTGAAGGTTTTTGAGAGGTAAAAAACTTTGTTTCCAATATTTTGCTAGGAATAAATGGTCACTGATTGATGCAATTAAATAAAATCAACACCCTCTTTTCTCAAATCTTCTCCAATCCTCTCTTTGTTCAGCAAAACATCCCAACCCTGAGATCTTTCCAAATCAGTGGGGTCTGGCAGCTTTTCCTCCAGCATCATGGCTGGAGCAGCTTCACTACTCTGAGTTCAGTCCTGAATCCCAGCAGGCTAAGTCATGCTAATTTTGCAGTTAAAAAATCAGAACAGAATAGGGAATTCGACTTTGCACAAACTGTCTGGAATATGTGAATCATGACCAGACTCAGGCACAGGCTGATCTCTTTGCCTTCACTTAAAACACAGAGCCCATCATGGAAAGTCCTCAGAACTCTTTTCCCTCTATTCTATACCAATAGCAGCAGAGTTCTCTGTGCAACTTGTCCCCGGGAGGAAAAAATGCTGAAACCTCGAGGGAACACTGCAATAAATTCAAAGTGGGCAATTGGCAGCTGGCTCCACTTTTTACACCTGGAAATATAACAGCCACCTTCCAGAAGATGGCACATCTGTCTTCTGCTCATTAAATATGACATTTGCTCAGTATCCTTTATTGCAATAATACCATGTTAGTCAGAATAAGCACTTCTACTCCTGTGTCTGCACATGAGATCCCACTACCTCTAAACAGAGTTTGAGAGCAGTTAAACTGGAGGTGGGAATGGCACTCGCCTGCCTGACTTTTTGCAACAAGGGGCAGTTGAGTGGATGGAGATACCACGCCTTGTCTAAACACAGACCTGCAGTGCAGGTGGTGGCTCTGTGGTCTCTGAGCCAAAGCAGCACTGGGTATGGATTGAGTAGGCTCTACTACATCAAGCTTGCTTTTAAGCAACTCACATTAGGCAAGGAGTTTTGCTTTGGACCACTTGGCTTTATATGATAGAATAAATGCCTTTTGTGTATGGACAGGTACATGTTATGGATTATGACAGAGGAAACACAAATGCACAAGCAGAGAAAAAGGCCAGGGGAGCCCACACAATTTCTGAGAGAAGCACTGCTCAGGTGTCAGTGCTCCCAATGGAGAGGGAGGGTTGCTCCCTCTCCAATCCTGCTTGCTCCTTCCCTCTGCACCCAGCTGCCCATGAGGGGTTCCAGAGACACTGTGGTGAGCAGGGATGCACCTTGCTTAGTCAGCCTTGCAGAATCCAGAGAGAGCCTGTGGTAACTGAGAGAGAGGATGCAGAAAATGCTTTGTAGTGGGTCAGCAAGGATATATGCAAGAAGGCATATAGAAAATGCATCATTAGGCTCTGGGCAAAAAAGCAGCAGGCAGAGCAAGAGTATCCCTTGGCATTGCTGGGGAAAGCCACCATGCTGGCCAAGCTGGAGGAGACTGCTTCTTGTGCCCTGTCCCCAGCTGAGCCATAACCAAGCCATTCCACTGCCTGTGTCTCTCCTGAACTAAAAGCATCTCCCCCTGTGCTGCCTCCTCTGCCAGACAGGAGCCATGAGTTCCACCTCCACCCAGCCTCTTCCTGCATGTGATCCCCAAGACAGGTCTTAGCACAGCCCTAGCACGGTCTCTGGGTCCCCCACAATCTCGCTGTGCACCATTTTGAAGGTGTCAATGAACAAGTCCATCCACTCTTGCCGCTCATTTCCTGTGGCAAACTTGGCTTTTTCGGCAGTAAAGGCCAGAGTGGCCACCAGCTGGGTGTACGTGCTGGGGTCCTGGGATTCCCGCGTGGAGTTTAGGAACTGGGCGATCGAGTGTATGGTGCTGGGGAAATCTATGTTGACTCCCTCTTCCATGGGGCGGAAAATAACTGGGTTTACGCTCCCAGGGTTCCTGTCATCTGCAAGTGAGCGTCAAAAGAATATTTTCAGGGCTTGCTAGCAATGACTGTGTCTCTGAAAGCTACCTGGCTTTCCTACCTGCACTGCACCAGAGAAGAACAGAGCTAACGAGGACAGAGAAGTAAACACCAAAGACAGATTTTAAATCTTTCTGCTGTTTGTGTCTGAGGAACCGTGAGATTTGCCCTGAAGTGTTTCACACATCAATTGAGTGACTCCAGAAAATTACACAGAACCTGAACTCCCCAGTTCCTGATGATCTGGCACAGGCACAATGAAGAAGGATCAGTGCTCAGGAAAAAGGCCACTTCCTTCTGCAGATGGGATTCACCCATCATGTAGCTTAGGACTGTGCTATGTGCAAACTGTACACATGGTGCTGTAAGGCAGAAAGACATCTAAGGGACAGCATTATGTCACCTCCTTGCCTGCCTCAGGACAGTGACTCCAGTCAAAGCTGTGTGGTATCTGGGCTTGTTGGGACCCTGAGAGCTTCCAACTGCACCTGGCTGTGCTGAATTTAACTTTGAATAAAACCCCAAACCCCAAAGCTCAGAGCAAAGCCTTTTGCATCGGTTAGCAAGAGCCTCTCAGGAGGTCATGCAGTTTCTATGAAGCAAGTGGTTAGTTCAGATTTGCTCAGCATTTTTTGCAAATCTGCTGATTGTGTGGTACTTGTCCCTGCCTGTGCTCTGCTGGCAATACCCAGGCTGAAGCTGGGGAAGTTGGTTTGCCCTTCCAAGTGCCAGAACCACCATGTTAAGCCATGGGGCCAAGAATGGGACTGGTTTAGCTATCTGCCTGACCTGTGTCTGGCACACGCATTGGATGTGTACTGGCTAACTCACATTCCCACCAAAGGGCACCGTCTCTACCCAGAGGATCTGCATGGGAATTGGCACTAGCTCATGGGATGTTCTGTGAGAACCAGAGAAGCTCCAGGCTCAGTCATGTGCCTTATGTCCCATCCCAGCCAACACATTGGCTTGCCACTAGGGAAGTGTGACCACTGCAAATCCTTCTAAAAAAATGACAGCAGTGCAGCATGGACCATCCAGTGTGATGAATGGGAGGCTCCTGAACCTATTACTTAAAATTTTGCCTACCAGACCTAGAACAATTTTTGCCCATGCTGAAAGGGTACCTGGACAGGAGGCCAACCTTACCCAGATGTCACCCTACGTCCCAAGTTCTCTGGGACACAGGTCTTTCCTGCACTTAGCTTGGTTTGTGTATGGCATAACTTAAGGGATTCACTGAAGAGAGAACCCCCTCAGATGCCTCCTCATGCCATTCCTGTTCTGGTCCCCAGGTCACTAGGCAGCAGAGAACTGTTCTCACCTTGCATCAGGAACAGAAACACCCAATTGCACTACACAGAAAGGACTGACAACTTCCCTTTGCTTTGAAGGGCTTTGATGGCCCAAGCCCAGGAGAAACGAATGTGCCGCTGCTTGTGTTCCTCAGAAATGGGAAGGCTGCAAAGACCAAAACCCTTGAAGATACCTGATCAATCACCAGTGTGGCCTGGGGATGTCACCTCCTTGTGCACAGATTTGCAGGCAAAGATCCTCAGAGGACATGGCAGAGGAACTCAGCATTACGGTTGGACACTGTCCCCAGCATGGTCACATGCAAATACTAAAAAGATATATTTTGAAAACTACCAGCAAGAGATTTTATACAGGAATAATAATAGATTTTCTCTGGATTTCTGTGCATCTTGGGACCAGTTTTCCTTTGCATGGAAACAAAGGGACTTATTTAAAAATGAATTTTGACATTCTCTGTAAGGCTCAGTTTAAGCTGGGGACTGTCACAAAAAACTTCATGGCAAGAGAAGAGATAAAAATTGCAGAACAGGCAAAACTGTGGTCCTCTATAAACTTTGTGTATGAGCATCTATAGTATTTAAACAGAGACAGGGACTTAGATGGACAGGATCTTTAGGAATTTGGGATGCACATCTGCCCCTTACCAAGCAAAATGTGAGCCAGTAAAGCTACCTTCAGCACACAGAGCACCAGAGGATCCTTACAGCCTTTTCCTTTAACTGAGTTAATTGTTAATTAAATACAGCCAGCATTAGAGAAGCCAAAGCTTTGGGTCCACTACACAGTCATTTTCCAACTAATCCCTAGTATCTGCTCTGTCCATCACTTCCAAGGAGCATCCTGCTACAAAGGTCATGTGACTGGGTGTTTAGCAAGGGGATTTTGACTTGAGTTTGGAGGTCAAAGCCTGATGGCTCCCAGGAATTTGGATGGGGAGAAATATCAGGGATGAGCCATGCTGGTGCACTCACACAGTGCACTCATACCTACCTGTGCAGAGAACTCAGAGACAGGAAAAGAGCAGGAGATGAAACCTTGGAGCTTCTCCTCATGTAAGGTAATGCTATTTCCCAAACTCCTGCCTTCCAAAAGGATTGAACAGGGTTGCACACTCCTCTCCTACTCCTGAGCTTTGTGCAGTTCCCCCCCAGAGTCTGTGCAGATGGCATGAAGCTACTTGTAATGTTTACCTGTCTGACAGGGCAGCTCAGGGCAGACAACCTGTGGATCTGGAAGGAAAAGAAACAAGGAAAACTGAGTCACGTGTTGCCATTCCCCTTCACAGCTTGCACAGTCAGAATGGCGGGACATGGTTTCTTACGAGGAACACCAAAGGACTGCCCTGAAGGTTGTTTTGTATCTGAGGAAGGACTCTTAATCCTAGGCTAAAGTCAGACCCCACCATGAATAACAACTCAGCTGGCCAACCTGCTGGGACACATTTCTGCCTACCACCCCACACCCTGGGGCTCAAAACTCCAGCTCCATACAAGGACAGGGACAGACCTGGGCAGAGCACATCCTCCATCTTGTCAATGAACTCCTCTGCCACCAGGTCTGAGAAGAGCCTCATCTTCTGGACTCGCTGTGGCTCATTGCAGGCAATGGAGACCAGGGTCTCACTCTGCTCCGGCTGGTCGAACATGTCTCCTATGCCGATGGTGTTGACCACCACATCTCTACCACAAAGAGCCCCAAGGTTCTTGTCATCATCCCGGGGGTCGTAGCGCCCATCTGTGATCACCACAGCGAACACTTGGGCTTTCTTTCTCCTGCTTTCCTTGATGAGCTTATTGTAGGCAAACTGAAGGGCAGAGGGTGTCCAGGTGCCTCCAGCGATCCACTCCAGGCGCTTCACCGCTTCCTTGAAACTCGACAGGGAATCGATGCGCTCGTCATCAAGCTTGATGGCTTCAAAAGTCCCTTCGTGACTGTACTGCACCACCCCAACACGGGCACCTGCCAAGAAAGTGTCACATTACTTGGCTTTGCATCCTTGGGGAAAAGTGCAGAAAGTCAAAGAGCTGCCCAATCAGTCTGAAAAGCCATGGAAAATAACCACTGAGGTTGAAAGGACCCAAGACCCTTTACTTTTCCCCATGCCCCACCGTGTCCCCACAGAGTCCAGACCTGTCTGTGATTTGGGGTCCTTGGCAATAGAGCCCAGCCTGCTGACCACATTGACAACAAAATTCTTCTCCAGGGTGAAGTTGGTGTAGCCAATACTCTCGGAGCTGTCTATGACAAACATGATGTCCAGGGCACCACAGCGCTTCTCACAGTCTGGGCAGAGGGTCAGGCGGAGGGAAACACAGAGGTCAGTGATGCTGGAAACCTTCTGGGAATCCCTGTCCTAATCCCTCAAGGGGTTTTTCCCGTTCCCAGGGGAGAGGTGATGTCAACTCACCACAGCATCCACATGTCTCTCGCACGTAGGTCATCACATCACAGTCCTGCCAGGAAAGGGGTGCAGGGTGAATGCTTCCCTCTAAAGCTCCCCTTTCCCTTCCCACCCAGCCAACCCTCTCCCCTCTCTCTCTGGATCCCATGGGAAGCCACAGGCCATCTCCTCCAGGCAGCAGCAGGACCTGATGTCCTGTTTCGTTCTTGGGCTGTGCACAGAAAAGCCATGATTGCCCCAAGAGGAAGGGTAGCAGGGGTTACTTACAGTCAGACCAGGGTCTCCTGGTGGGCCAGGGGTCCCCTGTAAGAAAAGCACAGGGATTTCAGGTACAGTTTTCCCAAGAGTTCTTTTTCTGGGAACTAGATGTCAGAGCCATCAAAAATGTGGCTTTTTGCAGAAGGGGAAGGGGAAGGCCCTCTGTGAGCCTGTGGACACATCTGGCAACTGTGTCTTCTCCAACATCATCTGCTCAGACACAATGCCATGGGACTGCACCTCAGGGCCTGCTTCACCAGGTGGACCACGCTGTCCAGGCTCTCCTCCTGGCCCAGGATCACCCTGGGGAAGAAGTAAAGAAGGGTCAAGTATTTCCTGGGCAATGTTGGTAATACAGCCCCCGCTGTTTAGGGGCCCTCCTGACCTCCTGGTCAGTCCTGGCCCTGCTAAGCACAGTCACCAGCCTGCCACAGCTGAGCTTGGGGACAGGCACCAGGCAGAGAGTGGCAGTGTCATCCTCATCACACATGGCAGGGGTGTGGGAAGGAGACACTGACCCTGGGGCAGTACAAGAAGTCTGCTTACCGGCTCCCCCTTCTCTCCTTTGGTCCCTTGTGCTCCTTTTGGTCCAAGCTCACCTCGTCCTCCCTGCTCAATGGAAGTAGAAAAAGATCCAGCATGGAGCACATCTGGATGTGCTCAGGCAGAGGCTCTGTTACATCACAAACACATGCCTGCCTGGCCTGGGAGAGCATCCTCTAAACCAGTGTTTATATAGGCATTAACTAAAAAAAAAAGAGTTCTGCAACACATTTCAAAAGAAGATGGGCTTGGGAGATATAACCAGGCTCCATCTGCAGGGTACATCCAGAGCAGCTACTGGCAGGGCTGGCTCCTCAGCCATTAACCCAGAGGGCTGGGAGAAAACTCCTTGGAATTCTGGTCAGTACAAAAAAACAGGTGATGGAGACAAGCACACTCACCTTGGGTCCTGGCTGCCCCTTCTCACCCTTGTCACCCTGCAAAAGGAGAGGAGGGAGAGGTCAGCAGCTGTCCAGGACTGGCCCCACACTGTGCACCCATACACCCAGAGATTGCAGTGAGGGGCAAGAAGCTGAAGAGCAGCTGTAACTTCAGGCTGAGGCTTGAGAGACTATCACCATGACTACAACTGGGGTACCCAGCACCTGATGGACTGTGGCCAGGTTCAGTCCTGGTGTTCAGCCCCCTTTCTCCTTCACAGGCTCTATATATCTGTGACCCTGAGCATTTTTCTTCCTCCTTCCCTGTTTTCTCAGTCTGCTCAGATCCAACAGCAACATTCACTCAAACAGATTTCCTCACATGCCAGATAAGGAATACATACCTGAGGTCCTCTGGGTCCAGGGTAGCTAAAGCCAGGCCTGCCTCTGTCACCCTTTGGTGGAAGAAAAAGACCCGTGAGATACCAAACCTGGCCCTTCTGACCTGCTCGTCTGTGACAGTTACAGCCATTTTCGTCTTCTCTGGGGGTGAGACACCACCAGGAGCCAAGGCTTCTGCATCTGGCCCTGAAGCACTGGGAACAGCTTTGCAGAGCAAGGATTTGCAGGATCTTGGGGATGTCATGTGCCAGGGATGCTCCTGAGTTTGCTCAGGGTGAGGAGTTGCCTAATCAGAGCTCACCTGATCAGAACTGCTTTGGTCAGAGCAAGACCTAAATCTCTGCCCCAATGGGAAGCTCAGGTCTGATTCTGTTTCTGAGACACACATATTTCTGCTGTTAAAACTGCCTATTTTTAATTTTTTAAAATAAATAAATGCAGAGGCTTATTAGTAAACTTTACCTTTGGTCCAGGTGGTCCAGCATCACCTCTTGGACCCAAGTCACCAGGATCCCCACGTGATCCCTACAGAACAGATTTGGGGAGAAGGCAGGGAATGAGTGAGGATGTTCCCTGTTGCCCCCTGGCACACAGGGGACCATGCTGGAGAAACCAGCTCTCGAGATGGGGCTGCAGGATCACCTCCCTTCCTGGTGAGTTTACTGTGGCAGTGACTGTCTCAGCAGTGGGGTTCCCATGTCCATAGAGCCACCTGGATGTCACAGCACTACTACCACAGTGGTGTGATGGACTAACCACAAACACAGAACAAATGGGTACTTCCCTCTCCCGAGGTGACCCACCCGCTCCAGAGATCCCTTCCACATTGTCATGGGAAAACCTTATTTTTAGCCTCCCTGAAAGAGGGTCATTTATCTTCTCCTTGGGAGAGACAGTGCAGGCAGCTTGTGTCAGGAAGGCAAGCTCTCACCACAGAAGGAGGACATGGTCACACACATTCCCCAGTGTGACTTACTATCCTGCCTGGCTCTCCCACAGCACCTGAAGGGCCTCGAGGTCCTGGCAGTCCTTGTTCACCCTGCACAGCAAAGAAAGACACAGGAACACACAGTGCATGAGGAGGAAAGCCAGGCAAGTTACCCTGGATGGCACCAGTGCTCCCCCTTCCTCTTGGCTGTCACTAAGCCTTGCTCCGTGCTTACCCTCGCTCCTTTGTTTCCAACCTCACCAGGCAAACCACGAGTACCCTCTGGACCAGGATCTCCCTGTGAGAAGAGAAAGATATTCCTGGTCAGGATATCTCCAAAGCCGTCTGTGTGCATGGCAGTGCTCCATGATGTCCTTCTCAAACCTGGTGTTTCTTGGTTTGAAACAGTGTCAGGGCAATGTGCCCTCTGAATGTGTCTCTCAGCCTTGAGCTTTGCTGCCCTTTGCCCCCTCTCTGGACCAAACCCTGGAGGAGGAGGCTGTACCTCATGCCAGTGGCACAGTGGGAGCACAGTGGGATCTGCATTCCCAGCTCTGGTGCTGAATGGACACTGCATAGACACTGCGTGGCTGGGCCATAGCACATGACACACATCCCAATCCTGTCTATTTGGGGCTCATTTGCAACAATCTGGGCAGTTGCTTTACTCACCCTTTCTCCTATGCCTCCAGGAGAGCCTTTGCTGCCTTTTGTCCCTGGATCTCCACGTCGCCCCTTGAGCAAAACAGAAGTCACATAAATGGGGTGAGAGGATGAATGTCACCTGGGCAGTGACCCCTGGCTGCCCTCCTTCCTCCCTCTGAGCCCAAGAGATGTACACCTGTCCCCTAAGCAAGTGTGTTCCCAGCAGCAGGGGAGCAGGGATGCCCATGCTTCCTCTGCAGTTATGTGGGAAGACAGGATGCTTCTCTATGGTGAATAGTTAACATCAGGCTTAGGAATACGGGAGTTCTGCTCTGTGAGGATGGGAGAGATCAGCATCTGCACATCTTTTGGGATGCACAAAGAAGAACAGAGGAATTTCTCAGCACTCATCCATGAAACTGCCTCAGGTTCCTGCAGTGTGCCCAATGTCCAAGGATCTATTTGATCTATTGAGCCACTTACAGCCTCTCCTTTGGGTCCACGAGGTCCCACTTCACCTTTCCTTCCTTTGGTTCCAGCAGGTCCTTGAGCTCCAGGGTTTCCTGGAAGTCCCTTGAAGAAGAAAAAGAAATACAGTTTGTTGGAAGAGAGGTCAAGGTGTGCATACCACTGCCTGCGCCCCCCCGCACCGCCCCCTGCATTTTTATCCTGTGTCAAGTGGTCCCCCTCAACCAGAAATGTGTATGAGCACCCACACACTCGGCATGCCCACATGGCACTGCCAGGAGCAGGAGCTCCAGCCTTGGAGCAGAGTGATCATGCATCGCCTTCCCTCCATCACCTGACAACAGGTTTGTCAACTGTTCTTCCTTACAGTATCCATCCAGTCCTGCCCAAAGCCAGAGAAGCTGTGGCTGCCCCATCCCTGAAAGTGATCCAGGCCAGGCTGGACAGGGCTTGGAGCAACCTGGGCTAGTGGAAGGTGTCCTTGTCCATGCCAGGGGGTGGCACAGGATAAGCTTTAAGGTCCCTTGCAGCCCACATAATTTTTGGGATTTTATGAACAGACCACAGGAAAACACTGGAAACATTTGAATGCTACATGAACTTACCGGGCTTCCTTTTTCTCCTGGGGGCCCCAGGGGTCCACTGCGACCAGGACGGCCAGGATCCCCCTGAAACAGTCAGAGAGCCAAAGGTCATTACCTGCCTCACGAGCACATTGCACCACGAGTAGCCCAAGAAGCAAGGCCAGCAGGGCCCCTTCCCTCAGCTCCTTTGCCTAGTGATGGGATTCAGACCCCAAAGCCTATGGGCTCCGTAAGTGTGAAGGATTAAGATATATATAAAAATAGAGGGAACGGTGTTTAGCTGTCCCCACTGGCTGCTGTCTGACCAGAGTACTTGTACCTTTATGCCTGCATCTCCTCTTTCGCCTTGGTCTCCTGCATCTCCTGGGTAGCCATCAGGTCCCTGGGGAGGGAAACGACAAAGAACCACACACTTCACACTGGGAATGCTTTCCATGCAGAATAAATCAAATAAAACTTTCTAATCAAATAACATTTCTAAGCCAGTGCTTATAAAGTTGCTCTAGAGGCTAAAGTAGTTTTTGCACGTTGCTAATGTTGATGAAAGGCACAATTCCTCCTCTCTTTGTGGAGGAGATGGACACTAGAGACTACCAACCTGCTTGTCCATGGAAAGGAGGCACAGAAAAATCAAACTGTGGTCCCCATTCCAGGGATCTCAGGTCTGGGATCAGATTATACAGCTAGTAGGAAAATGGGCCAGTAACCTCTCCTTGGCCATCTTTCTACATATGTACCTCACTCAGAAGCTACACATCTGATGTGCTGGTAAAAGAAAAGCATTCCTACCTTGTCACCAGGGTCACCCTTGCATCCTGGTGGTCCAATTCTCCCCAGCTTGCCCTGGAGAGATTACATTCAAAAGGAAAAGACTGAGAAGTTATCGGTGGCTGATGGGAAAACACAGCTTTTCTTGCTGGCAGTTAATAATGTTAGCGTCATCTGCTGACCTTATCTCTCACCAGCTAGAGAATAAATAGCAAGTGTATTCCTTAATCAGGGAGAAAAGAGGAGAAGAAGAAATCAGACTAAAGGAAATCTGGCAGTCTCATCCCATGAGTGTACCCTGAGAGACGGGAATGTCACTGAGGTCACTCACATCCAGGGTTGTGCTGGTCCTTTTTCATGCCTCTCCTGTCAGAGCAGCTCAGGTGTGCAGCAACTACTCTGCCTGACAGACACTGAGAGAGAAGGGACTGCCTTGCTTTGTGTCCCAAAACAACTCTGTCACCAGTGCTGAGCCAGCTCTGGGATAGAGGCTGGGTGGAACTGAAGGTCTTTAGTGTTTTGAGAGTGGGGGGAAATAAAGGGTGTTTTACACCTTCAGCAGCACTTGAGGAGTGGGAAGAACTGTTATTACCCACAAATACACTAGTGTAGGAAACTACAAAACCAGGGTGTGCTGGCCAGTGGACAAAGCCAGGGACTTTGCTGTGAGGCCTTTGAACTTGGCTTTAGGGCTTTAATACTAACTACAAGGTGTAGTATAGAGATGAAGTGACCAACTGCACTGAAACCCAAATTTCTGTGAAGCTTTCTGTGTCCATGTTCTGTAGGGCTCACTTACACTCAGGATAAGGTATCTACACTCAAATTATCTGGCCTTATCACCTTCTCAGCAGGAGCACAGACCAGGTCACACATCCAGGTTCTGCAGAGAGAATGCTGACAGAGGGCCGGCACTTAATGGCATGGAGCTATGTGGGGAATTTAGGCTGGATATTAGAAAAAGATTCTCCCCCCAGGGGCTGGTGGGGCTCTGGACAGGCTCCCCCAGGAAGTGATCACAGGCCCAGTCCTGCCACAGCTCAAGGAGAGTTTGGACAATGCTGTCAGGCACCGGGTGAGATTGCTGGGGAATCCTGTGTGAGTTGGATTTGATCTTTGTGGGTCCCTTCCAACTCAGCATATTCAGAGATTCACTTCTGAGACCTGAATTACTTTACACATTTCTACAGGACCTGCAGAATAATGTACAGATAAGTTCACAGGAACCTCAGCTGGAACAGAAAGCCAGAATGTGGGATAGTAGAAACTAAACAGCCTATGGGGATGACAGAGGGTAAAGAAATGGAGCAGCAGCAGTGGCATCACGGTGTGCTCCTGGGGCACCCAGTTACCTTCTGTCCATCTGTGCCGTTCCTTCCTGACAAGCCAGGGGCACCCTGGGGGGAAAAAAAAGAAAAAAGAAGAGGGCTCTATTAACACAGAGTCCAAGGGAGCTGGAACACCGTGCAAGTTAGAAAACGTTCTTTCTTACCCTCCGTCCGTCAGATCCAATTTCTCCCTGGGAGAAGAAGAGGACAGGAAGTCAGACACTGCTTGAATCCCCTTCCCCTTTCCCCAGCCCCCAACCCCACCTTAAGTCCCTGTCTCCCCCACCACCTCCCTCCCACCTTCCATTTACATCCTAAACCCATTCCAGCTTCACCAGACCATGATCAAAGCCTGAAGGAGGAGACTGGCCCTTTGATCCCCTTGGAAACGCCTCCCCAAGTCTACAATTACATGTTAATAGCTAATCTATCTCTTCTTTCTAATTCTATCTCTTCTTTCTCACCTTCTCTCCTTTGAGCCCTGGGACACCCTGGACAAAGAGAAAAAAAAAAAAAAGAAAACTGCTCTGTTACTGTGTTAGTGCCTGGGCAATCAGCAGGAGCTGAGCACAGGAAGGGGTCTGAGGTGGGAAATGGGCAGGTGAAAGGGAGAAGCAAAGCTCCCCTTGCTTTACCAAAAATCAGGGAATGCAATGAGCTCAGCCATTGGCTAAGGGATTCTCACCTTGGGACCAGGGTATCCAATCGGACCTTCAATACCTGGGTCGCCCTTCAGGGAGGAAGGTGCACAGAGTTAGCTTGAGGTCATCAGAGATGTAGCAAACCAGGGGGAGGATTTTCCACAACTCACCTGTCGTCCCTTCAGCCCAGGGGAACCTGGCTCACCCATGTTCCCTTTTGCACCCTAAAGAAAGGAAAAATCCAACGTAAGTCCAGGCTTGGTGCTGACTGAGAAAATGGCAGTTTCTGGAAGATCAGAGCACAGAGCTGGAGCAGGAGAGTGGGACACCCCCTGCATGTAAGAGCTCTGCTCTGAGACTGAGGAACTCAGCGACAACTGCTGCCTCAGTCCTGGTGTCCTCAGGTGCTCGGGTGTCCCTTTGCACTGCTGGCAGTGCATCAGCCTTGGCACAGACATGGGCACACCAGTGTCTCCCAGGGCCAAGAAAAATGCTGGGGAGTATTTCCCACCTGGGTGCTACCTGAGAAGGCAGCTGAAGTGAGGTGAGGTCTAGGGCATCCTGCAGTGGTTGCAGCAGGCAGGGGCATTATTGCCTTTCCCACAGTTTAGAGCAACTTACCTTCTGCCCTCGGTATCCCTTGGGACCAGGTGGACCTGCAATCTCCAGGCAGCTCATCTTGTAGCACTGAAATACAGGAAATTAAACTGAGATACTGACAGCGTGCATCCCAAACTCAGCTCAGCTCTGCACCCACAGCTCTCCACGCGCCTCTCCTCATCAACTCAGGGTTAAAATCTGTTGGGTCAGGGCTGAGGCAGCACACAAAGGAGTGCTGCCCGCAAATTAAGAGTGGAAAGTTGCCATGAGCATGTTCATTATAGCTTGACTCTGCCAAGTGTCAGAGGTAGTTGGGGGCTTGCTCATCTGGCATCATCATGGGACTTTGGAGCACCTGCTGCATACTCGCCTGTCTGTATGCCAAATCCTGCCTCTGTGGTACCAGCAGGGCAGGAACTTCAGCAGGGGCAGCATTTATGGAGTGTGTCTCCAAAGTGATGAAACAAGTCTATTCCACAGACCAGAACCTATTCCAGGTGAGGGGGAGGTAGGGAGTGAGTCCAGTTTGGGACTGGGTAAAGTGATGCATCCCAGACTCTGCCCTGATCCACAGGTGGGCAGACACCCCTCCCACACAAGTCCATGCTGTTCTGGGGTGTAAGTGGGTCAGCTCTAATTGGGGCAACTTAAACCCCTGTAATGTGGCAAAGGCCACTCACTCACCTCGCCATAGGCTTCGTGTTTCTGCAAAGGAGAGAACAGGAGGAAGATTAGTTCAGGTGCTCAGTCCCATGGGGGAGACAGCAGCTCACCCTTAGAGGGGTGTGTGGTGGTAAGGGAGAGGAGGTGGTAAAGGGACCCTGGCTATAAAGATGCTCTCCGGAAAGCCCTTGATTAACAGCAACTCACAGGGTCTCAAAGACCTTATGAGCACGTCTCAGCGTGGCACACACTTCCACATGCCCCTGGATGGGGAGCAGGCTGGGGTATAGCCTGGTCTTCAGCAAGAGCCAGGATTGGGGTGGCAGCAAGAGGCAGGATTAGGGTGGCAGCCTGCCCAGACATGCTGGGAAATGGAGGCACAAACCAAGGGGTCCTAGCTAAGTACCAGAAAAAGGCTCCACTTTCCCTACTAGAGGTTATCTCCACAACCCAATAGAAGGGAAAGCATCCCCATCTGTGAGCTGCTCCTCTTGTGCTCCCCATTCCCCTCCCTGCACCTACCATGGCCTGGATGATCCTGTCAATGGTGTTGACGTCAATCTCCAGGGTGTCCCTCTGGGTGATGGCGTAGTTATTACGGTACAGCTCGTGTGGCAGGTTGGCGATCTCCCGCAGGCCCTGCTCATACACCTTCTCGCTGGGGGCCACTGCGAACAGCTTGATGCCCATGTCTCGTGCCCTCTCAGCCTGCATCTTCATCCCCCCACAGGGGCTGCCTGTCACGTGGCCATCGGTGATGACCACCGCGAAGTTCACGCCATTGGCCATCTGGGTCTGGATCTGCTGGGTCATGTTGGAGATTGCACAGTCCGTGAAGGTGCCCCGGCCCAGGTACTTGATGGCAGACAGCCTGGGCAGGTAAATGTCTTTGCTGCTTGTCAAAGGGCTGTAAATTTCTACCACGTCTGAGTAATGGAGCCCACCAAACTGCCAGGTGATGTAGACTTGGTTCTGATAGAGTTCACTCTCCAGTTTATCGATGAACATGGGGATGAACCGCTTTATTTGGTCCACGAGGCTCTGGATGGGTACAGTCTGCAGAGCCACACTCTCCGAGGTGTCAATGATGAAGTAGACATTGATGGGGCAGTTCCTCTTTTCTGCATGGGGACATTTATTCAGACCATGTCAGAGCACTTCATGCCCCTCCTTCGCTGTCCCCCAAACATCCAGACCAAGAATGATGCTGGAAAAAGCACAAGTCCCACCTAGCTCTAGAAGCGGTTCCCCAGTGACCAGGACTTCTAACTCCTAAGATCTGCTATAGAATCACAGAATAATTAAGGTTGGAAAAGACCTCTAAGGTCATAGAGTCCAGCCATTAATCCAGCACTGCTCAGTACTAAATCAATCTTAAAAATCTTGCTCTTTTTAGTAAGAGTCAGCCTGGACCCCTAAATCACCTCTGCATTGTAACTGAAAAGTGAGGAAATTACTAGATTTAAAGTGAACAATTTTCTGGCATCAGGTAGAGAACTGATTGCTGGAGACTGACTGGTGTTTGTCACTGCACCTGCTGGGAAAGACCACCACTGGCAGATCCCAGCTCTTCCATCTGTACCCCTCTGCACACCAAAGCAAGCCTGGAAAGGTGGATTTGGGTGGAGGACAGTGTTCCCCACAATGGATTAATACCACAGGAGTGCAGAGGGCCAGGGGAGGTGGAATGTCCCACTGTCAGTTCCTGGCAAGCAGATTCTACAACTGAGCATTGTTATTGTTAAAATTGCTGCCCTCAAAGGTGACCCAAATTATTTGGTTAATACCTGCACAGGAGGTAGGATTGACATCTTCAAGATCAACATCAAGCTGAGCAGCGTGGAGAGGAACTAAAGCCACACAAAGGAGTGTGGGAAACAAGGTTTGTGGGAACATCTCAGTGGCCCCTCAGGATTTCAGATGCCTGTGGGAAAACACAAGTTACACCTTAAACATGATACACAATCTCCTAACTCAACTGGCATGACACAAAGCCAGCCACTGCTCCTTATAAACCTGCGGAGTGAAAGGACAAATAAAAACCTCTAAAAGAAATGCTCATCTTCAGTGCTCAACTCATCACCAGGCACTGAAGGAGCAGCTGCATGTGGGTGTTTTTTTCATGTAGTGTTAAGACAACTTAAAGCAGCAGAAGAGTTAGAGATCTAGTCTGAAAATTTCTAAGGAATGTATGGAAGTGTTCCAAGGAACATGGGATTTGAAAGGACATTCTCAAGTAACACTCAAGCAACACTTGTCAACAGCACAGAATATGGAGGAAGGGGAGATGCTCACCTTTTTATCTAGAGGACCCCAGAACCAACCAACATGGCCCTGTGGTGGTCCAGAGAGGCTTCTCTGCATGGTGGCCATCTCAACACTAACCAAAAAGGGGCATGTGGGATGGCTGTTATGAAAAAAATACCTGAATCCAGTCCAAAAAGAGAGCTTCTTTCTTGATTTTTTTTGGTAACTTTTGGAAGAGTCCAAGGCTTGAAGGGACTCTGAGCATGCATTTGGTGGCACTGGCAATGCAGGGGAAGGGCAGGTGAGCAATGCATCTGGATTGCTCCTGCAGTTGCCTGAGGAAGAGCACTACTGAAGAATACAGGCAACTCAGCCCTCCCTTGAGACCTCTCTTATGGTGCCCCAGGTATTGTGTGGTGGGACATGCCCTGTTCCAGTTTATAGTGCCAGCTGCAGTGCACCACAGGCTTCTGCAAACTGGTTTATGCTGGAAAGGTTGATAGCAGTGCTGCTGAGACCCTACTACAGTGGCAGCCTTCCTCCTCGCTAAGGCTTGTGCTTATGAAAGAATTTGGATTGTTCAGTCTAGAAAAGAAAAGGCTCTGAGGTGACCTTACAGCACCTGCAGGTACCAAAAGGGGCAACAAGAGAGCTGGAGAGGGACTTTGGACAGAGGCCTGGAGTGATAGGACAAGGGGGAATGTCTTTCCATTTCCAGAAGGCAGGATTATGTGGTGTATTGGAAAGAAATTCTGCTCTGTGAGGGTAGGGAGGCCTTGGCACAAGGTGCCCAGAGACCCTGTGGATCCCTGGAAGTGTCCAAGGCCAGGTTGGATGGTGCCCCTGCCCGTGGCAGGGAGTGGGACGTGGTGGTCTTTCAGGTTCCTTCCAACCCAAACCTTTCTTGTCCCTGCACAAGTCAGTGTGGCTCAACTTCCATTGTGCTACGGATAATAAAAGTGGTATGGTAAGGATAAAACACTTTCATGCTGAAGGGGTGTTTTAGTTAAGATCAAGATTTCACCCCTCTAAGCCTATTGCCGACTTTCCTTGTTTTGTTTGCCCTTCATAAAACAGAGCTACAGGACATCCTGATCTTTTATAGGACACAACAGCTTTGAGCCTTCAGACAGCACCATTTTAGAGTCGGCCTTTAGCTGAGGAAGATGGAGACATTAACTTTTGGAGAGGTTGGGAGCACTGAGGGCTTTGGCCAAGTGTCTGACTCATGATTGCATCCTGAGTTTAACTACCTCCTTTTCTCCCTCCCTCTTTCCCTCTGTATATGTGGGTGGGAAGGCACTGTAGAGCAGAGCAGTTGATGGCAACCAGGGCCAGCTCTGGCACAGGATGGCTCCTGCCCACAGCCCCTAGGGCTTGGGACTGGGTCAGAGAAGCACCACATCCTTGGACTTTCCATGGGCAGAATGACGAGGCAGAAAAGTGACTCCTGAAAACACGAGACACAACTCCCTTCCCTGGGGTCCTCTTGCATCATCTCTATCTCACTCTGCACCCTGAGCTATGTTAGTCTTCTGCTTTCCCAGCATCCCACCTGGTATTAACCTCCCTGGTTACATGGTGGGAGGCTGCTGGGAGTTCCAGTCCCCTCCTCAGGGGCCTCCAAGGCTGGGGTGGCTAATGCTGTCCATTTTGTCATCCTCAGAGCACCATCAGCTGCTGTAATGCTATTGCCAACCCCATAATATTTGATATTTGTCTTAAAGTCCCACCTGCTGCTGCAAGATGCTGAGATGGAAACCTCACATTTCACCAGTATTTCAGAATAACTGTTTTCTGCATGTTGAAGGCAATTTTTGAACACAAACAGTTAAAAAAATTAACTCAAAGAGCAAATTGAGAGCTGAGTCATAATGCCTGAACACTTGGGTCTGCCCATCCTGTTCTTCCTTGACTTTTCTCTCTCTGTCACAGCAGGACCTTTGTTCTTATGAGGCCTTCTCTCACTATTTGTATTTTTGAGTGCATCACCTCTTTCCCCATGAGATGTACACAAAGGAAAAACAATAGGGAATCTCAAGCAGCGGGTCCTCTGAACATTTTTTGAGGGCACTATTTTGCACCATTCTCCCTGAATGAGGGTCTGTGCTCCTACTTCAGGTTCAGAAAAACACATGGCCTTTGCTGCTCCCACATGGAGATCCTAGGCAACCTGGCTGTTGCACACATAACTGAAAAATATATGAATTTATCTAGACAGAGCCCTGAAAAAAGAGAAGCCTTGCAGGAAGACCTTAAGTTCTCTACTTGCTTCTCTTCCCAGCACAAGCAATTGAACCAGAAGTGATATTATGCCAAACAAATTACTTGCAGTGGCTCAAATGTGCAAATTGTATCTGGTTATTTGCACTCTCGCATCTGATTGTCCCTTAGAGCAGATCCCAATGCAGTAAAAATGTCATCTCATCCAACTGGCCAGGCAGAGCCATGGTCTGCCTTATCCCACACATTGATATTCTAGAAGTTCCCCCTGGTGCACTGTGCATGTTTCCTCCAACACCAGAATTCTCATTGTAACTGAGCAAACTCTTCCCAAATTCGCAAAAATCAAGATGCACTGCTCTCTAAGCTAACACTGCCTTCAAGGAACTTATCAAAAGCCACACAAATAGCATTACTCTCAGGAAAGGAAAGTTATGCTGGCTGTGCTAAAATATGCAGAATAAAGTTTGAAGCCTCTTTGCTGCTCAGTCCCAGCATTTTCCATGGCCATGCCCAGCAGGCAGTACCTCTGTTGCCATTTGCTTGTGCATGCAGCATTTTCTCCACTCAAATGTTTGAGAAATGAAACTAGAAAACAAAAATATGTCCCATTTGAAACAAAACTCTTATAAATGCACCTCCTCTTCCTTCCCCTTTGTGCCTGTGGTTTGCACTCTGCATGAGGAGAGAGTTTCGGTGCTGGTTGCAGCTACTACCCAAATGTGCCTTGTAATTTTAATCCCTGGGCAGAGCACTCAGGGGAGAGGTTTCAGCTACAGGGGCTCCAGATCTTCTCCAGGTCTCTCAATTATCCTGGGATTTCAGCCAGGGAAAGTCTAGGCTGCAGGAAGGCTAGGGCGAGCAAACCCCTGACACTAAGTGCAATGAATTCTCAGGCATTCCTAAATGTGCTGCCACCTCCCAAAATAGAGGAGCTTGTGCCGATGTAATTCAGCATTAATAGGTGACAAGGGCCACAGGTCATCTAAATCGTATCTTCTGAAAGCCCAAAAATCAAGGGAGAATAATGCAGAGAGCAGTCTCTGCCCTTCTGCCATCACTTCGCTGTAACTGCTGAACTCAGCTCAGTTATCCCAGGGAATACTTTGATTCAACAAATGCATCTCCTTCACTAAGGGATTTGCTCTACCTGTGGCCCTGGCAGTTTGTGGCCCACATTACTTACACCTGGAAAAAAATCCCAAAACCTTGGACAAACGCCCAAACTAGCCAAGAGCTGACAGTAAAGGAAAAAATAAAAATATATTCTCTTATAGCAGGTACTGTCTAAACATGAAATAGGCACCTTGCTGGAAAGCCGCTGAGCAGCAGCTGAAATTTCAGAGGGATTTCTGCTCTTCCTGGCTGGAGCTCCATCAGTAAGTAACCACAGAACCTCTGTACTCGGAGAGAAAAATTCTGCCTACCTGGAAAATGAGGGCATCAAAACTTCTCCCCCAGATCCCTCCGAGGCGTAAGGAGTAAGGATTCTGTGGAGTGGCCAGTGTCAGGAAGGCTCCTGCATTCCCGGCCGGAGGGTGGCTCCGGGCTCCGGGTGCTGGGATGTGCGGGATGAGAGAGCGGGAGGAGCAGCGGAGGCGTCTCCCAGTCCCGCTATTCCCCGGCCGTCTGGAACTGCCCTCTGAATTCCTCCTCCTCTTCCAAAATGGGGCAGAGTCTCGTTTGCAGTAGCTCCGAACATCCACGCAGAGTCACTGTGGGTCTATCGAGACCTGGCAGGGTCCCCTCTCCTCCACTCCCACGCAGCTCGGGCTGGGCTGGGGCGAGGTTGTCTCCTCGGGAGCTGAAGGCATCTGTGTTTGACGGGAACTGGAAGAAGTCTCATTTTTCCATGATGAGAGGCCTCTTTTTGGGGTTGGCATTGCTGCCCCACATCTTTATACCAGCAAATAGTCTTTCTCTTTCTTCTCCTCTGCTGTCCTACTCCTCTTTCCATCCTAGTAACGTGCCCTGAGTGGAACAAATGAAAACAAGAACATTTCAAAAAAAGCATCTTGCACAGAATCGTGGAATTGTTGCCCTTGCAAAATCCAAATCTTGCTCAGAGCCAGCCAAGTCTGAGTATTACCTGTTTCAATTAATTAATTTCTGGGTTTGGGCTCATTGAATCATGCAGTCATGGAGTATTCTGAATTGGAAAGGGCTCACAAGGTTCATCGGAGTCCAGCTCCTGGCCCTGCACAGAATGGCACTAAAAATGTGCTTCTATGTGCCTGGAAGCATTGCCCAAGCCCTCCTTGAGCTCAAGGGCTTTGTTGTTGTAGTATTTTTAAAATAACTTTAAAATTAATGATCTATTTTTAGCTCTGCTAAATGAAAAATAGGTGCAAATGTCCCAACAAAAAATACGGAGAACAGCAGTGATTTTCAGGAAAACAGCCTGTTATTTCTTGAGCTATAACTTGTTTTGAAGAGCAAAAGAAGGATTTTTGTGAGGCAATTGCTTTCCAAAGACTCTCCTGCAGCTCAGAAGGGATTGGTCCCTTTTCCTCTGTAGCATCTTTAGTGGAGAGGAAGGTTCACTGACAGTGATTTACCAGACAGCACCTGAGATGTCTGAGCAAACCATCCACCTGCAGTGATCCAGTGAACACATCACATTCCAGGCCATGTGTTTTGCCTGCTTTGCTGCTGTGTCCAAGCTCTGTTATGTCCATGGGTACCCATCCATGATGCTTCTAATCCATTCAATGCAGCTGTTTCTAGGTGAACCTGCTCCTACAGAAGCAGTTTCTCCAGCAAGAAACAAACAACTGGACAGCACATTTGTCCCTTGCAGTGCTGGTGAGTGCCCAGAGTTTGGGAAGGAGCAAGAGAACAGACCCACACCTCCACATCTCCCTCTTCTCTTCCTAGATAGGTGAGTCTTGTCTTTTCTCTGCAGTTGCTTGAGCAAAGGACCTACATTTAACTTTCTCAGTGTGCCTCTTGAACTTTCTCATGTCAAATCAAAACCTTTCCTTGCAGCTTGACATGACAAAATGCCATGTCTGAGAGGATTCATGTATATTTTACAGAACAGCTCTGTGCTATACACTTTCCCTGCGAAAAAAAAAGAAATTTTGGTGTTTCTCATCTTCCTAGATATCCATTTGCATGACAGTTGTAGGAATATTGTCATCTTCATACCTCTGTCCTAGGATGAGCACACCTGGCAAGTTCCTGCCTTAAGCTGGGACAGTCTGACAAACAGGCCCACTGAAGTGATGGAAAATGGGACAAAATAACTCAAAACATCCTGCTGCTTTTATTTGTTTGTTTGGAATTTTTTTGGTTAGTTTGGTTTTTTTGGGTTTTTTTAACATATTCTTTTAGAACTGATGTTAAAGACCTGAGCTAGTTTTCTGTAATTGAGGGATTTTTTTCTTAAGAATGAGGACATAGAAAGCTGTGAAGGAAAATGGGTGTGCTCTCTTTAGCTCCTTTTCCTAATTTTCAAATAAATTTCCTTTCTTTCTTTCTTTAAGTGGAACTGGGGATTTCATGGAAAGATGTTTTGCAGAGAATATGCATGGATATGGATTACTTACACACCCTCTGTGTTGAACTTGGTGATCTTGGAGTTCTTTTCCAGTCTTAATGATTCTATGATTCTATCTGACCTGCAAATTATTATTGCAGCTCACAGAACACACTGTACTGAACAGATACTGAGCATTTAACCATATTTAAAATGAAGAGAGAAGAAATGGAGGAAGATGAAGGGTAGAAAGAAAGACAAAAGCTTGATTATCTGCTCTCCTCTACAACTCTATAGAATTGGAAGTAAGGCATAGATGGCTACTCTTTCATTTACATTCCCTTGTAAAACTGAAATGTGTTTTATGGTTTGTTTAGTTGTTCCTTTATAAACTGTATATCTGCTTTATTTTTTTCTTTTTCTTTTTTCATTTGACTTGTAGCCCCCAGTAAAATGTGAACTCCCCGTTTTAAACCACATGTGTACATGTAAAACAGCTTTATGGAAAGCAGCTACTCTAGAGCCCGTGTGTCTGCAATTGCAACCACCCTTCATACCATTATGATGTTATGCAGTGGTGCCTTGTTTTCTTACTGTAAGCAGAGAAACAAAAATAAGGCCAAGATTGTTAAATGTTTATTGAGAACAATGGATGCTGGTTTTCAACGCTTTGTAAGTATGCAGTTGATGTTCTCAGCATTTTTACTGATGACAAACAGAAGGATGGATTTTATGCTCTTTTGTAGTTGCCATTTTCAGAAATTCGTGCTTCCTATTCACAGAACCAAGCAATGCCTTGGGTTAGAAGGGACTTTAAAGCTCATTCAGTTCCACCCCTGGCCTTGGCCAGGAACACCTTCCATTAAATCAGGTCACTCCAAGACTGTCCAGCCTGGCCTTGGACACTTCCAGGGTTGTGACTTTTGAGCTCAATTCATACAATGTGTTTGTATTCCTTCACCCCAACAGGCAAATCTCTGCCCCTCTGAGGCTCAAGGCTGTAATTCTGCTCTTTGCCTTGCTGACCTCTCTCACCCCCTGAAGTGCCCCATTCCTTCCAGATAGGGCTGCCTCCAACCCTCTCATTTTCAGCCAGTTCTGTATCTGTTGCCGTGTGTTTTTTCGCTAGAGCTCAAGATCCTTAAAAAATAACCTAGGGACTCTGAGCTGTCTAGATATGGTGGTAAGAGAGCCTGATTCTCCATGAGTTCTAATAATCTTCCTGAAATGGTTGTTTAGACCCCACTAGTGTGGAGGCCCTTGCTCCAATATTTATCACCGTCTGCTCAAGATTTCCCTTCTCAAAATGGGTTTGAGGACATCAGCTTGAAGAAACAGAAGGGATGCTCCTGTGCCAATGGTCTTTAGAGTAATTAAGGCCATAAATGTGAACTTATTTTATAAGTAACTTCTGGAGTAAGCTTTTCCATGGTGGGTCAGAGTCTTCTGGACCTAATCCCTTCTGGAAGGGCAAAATCCCAGAGCATTTCTGCGTCTGTCACTGTCATGGAGGGGGTGGCAGAGCCAACTCAGGCATTTCGATCTCAGGGAAAGGGTGGGTGTCCAGGGCTCTCCCAGAGGTGCCAGATAGCACCAACTCAAGACCATTATGTGAACACAACAAGCAAATTATTTAGGTTTAGGTTGGATATCAGGAAAAGGTTCTTCCCCTAGAGGGTGGTGGGACACTGATCAGGCTCCCCAGGGAAGTGGCCCTAAGGCTGCCAGAGCTCCAGGAGCATTTGGACAATGGTCTCAGTGATGTGCAGGGTGGAATTGTTGGGGTGTCTGTGCAGGGCCAGGAGCTGGACTGGATGATCCCTGTGGGTTCCTTCCTGCTCAGGGGATTCTTCAACTCTATGAAAAATGGGTAGACAGAGAAAAGAGACTGAGTGGGGAAAGGACAAACTGAAACCCTTTCTCCCAAAATACTTCCCCTTTTACCAGTTTCCCAATCTGTGCTTTTTGATGCTTTCCCCTCTTGCAGCACATTTTTTTCCAGGCAGCCAGTCAGGATGGTTGAGTCCCAAAACTTGTTGACTCATGGAGAAGAACCTTTGCATAATGAAGCAACTGCATTCCAGCTCTCTAGCAGGGCAGGACCTCAGAGATATGGCTGATGTCTCCATGGTCTGGAGCACATACTGGATATCCAAGATATCTCTGTGGCCATCTGTAGTTTTATGGCCCTGGGTAGGGAGCGAAAAGAGTTAAAACACACAGTGTGTGTCTTTGGGGCTTCATGGTACAATACAGAGAGAACAGAACGACCCAGCTGCATGTGTTTTGTTTTCTTGTCACCAGAGAAACGAGAAGGAAAAACTTGCAGTGGTGTTTCCATGAAATTAAAGGAAAAAAAACCCACATAGTTTATAGAGGAAACCTCATCTCCCTCCCTAGCCTTTTACTGGTGATGGTTAAAAGAAAAAAAAGTACATTTTTTAAACTTAGTCACATCCCATCCTACCCCACCCACAGTCCTTAACACCATGTACAAACCTAGGAAAGAAATTTCATTTTTGTTCCCATCTAAACATTTGGTGGAGCCTGGAGGTGCAGCTTACCCCCCCTCCACCCCCCACCCCATGACTACTCTGGCTAAGGTTACAAATAAAACAGAGACTTTCTCTTTTAGATTTCAGCTAACTGCAGAAATAATATTCCCTCAAGACATACTCATTATAATGAACCATAAATCAATGAGGGAGACTTTTGCAATGACTAATGGGTATAAATAGAAAGGAAAGGAATTAATTATTGCCTTATCCTGGGAAAAGAAGGGGCTGCAATGTAGCAGATAGGGTAAAAAGGCTTTTTTCCCCCTGAATCTGGGGGTATATCAGTGTGGGCTGGTGCACTGAAAGGGAGCTGGCCCTGGTTTCAGTGACTTTCCTCAGGATGTGGCCTGGTGAGGCCTCCTCGGAGGCCAGTAATTGAGCTGATTTATTTGAAATGCTAATCATGTCTTTAGTCCCAGCTTTGTCTCTGCAACCATGATATTCTGCCCTTGGGTCTTAAACGAGTTTTTCCAACATTAGCTCTGGTATGGAGATGAATCCTTGAGACAGGTTATGTCTAATTCCCATTTCAATGGGACTTGTAAAAAGGAATTAGAAAGGAAATGTGAAAAAAACCTCACACTGAAACCAATGAGAGGTTTTGCTGGATTTAAGGACCTATTATTCAGGTCCTAAAAGGAAATCTGTGACTTCAAGGCTGCAACTTGCTACTAAAGATATTCATCAAGAGAAAGCATTAGATTGAGGTGAGGTAATCCTCACCTCCCTTCAGGACAAGCAGGGAGGCTCAGGAATGAGCTCCTGCATTGGTAGGGAGATGTGTCTGCTCACTCACTTCCATTGCCCTAAACTCGTTGGAAGACCAGTGCAGTCCTGGAGCAACGAATTCCATTCTTACCCTTTTCATGACCTCAGTACGGGCCAAAGTTTACAAGGTTAAATTTGCAATCATAATAATTTACAAAATAACTTGAAACCCCTAATTTTTGCAGCTCGTTCAAGTCTTCCTAACAGTGTATGCCTGTGGCATAGATGTGCCTCAGAACTGGAGTCAGACCCCTGAAATCTGTGTCCACCTCAACCATCCACGCAGCAAGCAAAATCTCAACTTGTCTCCAGCCCTCCATTTCCTGGCTTTATGTGGTGAGCCCTTCAGGACTTTCTTCCCTCAGCCGAGGTGGAGGCTGCTGGAAGCTGCCCAGCTCTCCAGACATCCCTGTTTGGGGAGGGCTGTGGGCAGCCTCCCAGCTGCTGTTCCTGGGGCTGCTGAGCTTTTCCACTGCTCCATGGCTGTTGCTCCTCACGTATTTGATGCAGATCCAGGGAACCCTGTGCAGCCCTTCGGCTCAGCTCCTGGGTCATGTACAGCAGGGTGTTGTTTGTGCTTTTGGCAGAACTCTTAACACCTCCCCTTCTCTTACACACATGCTGGAATTCTTGCTCTAACACAAAACAAGGCCCTCATCCCATTTGTCACTCTCTTTATGCTGAAGAAATTTAGAATTCTGTAATGAATTGTCCTGGCCAAATACAACATGGGAATAAAAAAATTCCCCTCTCCCATCACACGAACTGGGAAGGAAAACAGTATGGGCACCAAATGTCATAAAAGTTTAAACAAGAGTTTCAGGCAGGTAAGAAATGTAATATAATTAGATATGTAATCTAATTACATAGATTATCTAGATCTACATATCTAATCTAAAGTGTTAAAACAAAGATTCTTATCTGAGCTGGTTTCAATGGTGTTACTACTTAGCAACACCAAAAAAACCCCACAAAAACTAGAACTCCAACAAAAACCCCCAAAGCAAAACAAAACAAAACAAAAGAGATTTTTGTTAATTAGGTATTCCCCTGAAACAAAGCAAGTACTCTGCAGAGTGAGTTAGGAGAGCTATATTCTATGCTTCCTTGGGTTCCTTTCTGATGGTCCCTTAAATCAAGCCAAGAGATCAGGGTCACAAGGAGATTAAAATATTTTTGCCAGAGATGCAACATCCCCTTTTACCAGGGTAACTGAAAAGCTGTGCACTTAATTGGAGCATTAACGTGAGCTCAATCTCCAACATCAAATGAAATAATTTTTAGCATGCACACAATAAATATCTTATGTTTGTGCTTGTTTCCCTTAAGGCTGCCAGCTGAACTGGAATGCTTATCTGCAGTCCAAAGAGGCTTGAGATTTTCCGGCTTCAATGTGTGATAAACAAAATTAAGAGCAAGGAGGGGAAAGTGCAGGCATGTACTCACTGGCTTCCACATACACTTCCTTTACATGCATTATTTTTTACAAACAGTCCTTCTTTTACCTACTGTTCTTCTTTTACCTACAGCTTTTCTTTTTACCTTCAGTTCTTCTACCTACATTTCTTCACCCTCCCCTCTCTCCTTTCTCCATCCAGGCTCTAGCAGACTCTATCTGCAAAGATAAAAATGCAAAGAGAGACACAGAAATGAGCAAGAAATAATGCATTGCTAATTTTCAAAATAATTATCTTCTTGGGCATAGAAACCAGAGTTTTGTTTTATGTTGAGATTTTCCCTGCATCACTCTTTAGAGTCCCAAAAGTGTTGGTGTTACCCACCTGAGTGCCTCTTCAGACAGCAGCAAAACCGTCAATGAATTAAAAATGTGCTCTGCCGTTAAGTCATGAAGTAAATAATTTTTGCCTCTCCTAAACCTGTGGCAGTGGTTGTGGCAGGTTCATCTGCTCACAGGAGAAGCTTCAAGGTTTAACAGCTGAATTTGTGTGAGCTCAGGCCAATGTGAGGATCCCCAAGAGCCACCCAGGTTGGCCATTGCACATCTCAGTGCCTCCAAGGCAGAGCCATGGCCAGTCTGCTCAGCACATCTCTGTCAGACACAAAGAAAGAAAAGGTGAGTTTGTGAGTGAGGTACCATCCAGCAGCCCCCACCCTCGAGGAGACACAAGGACAAGCACAGTGAGAAAGGATGCTGGAGCAGTGATGGGGGAAGGAAGGACATGCAGGAGCCACTGGATGCCCTGTGGGGCAATCAGTCTCCCACATCCCTTCTGGGGAATGCAGATAATTGAAGGCTGTAGGAGTGCTTGATAGAAAACCCCAGACCAGGGATGATTAAACTCTCCGGGCCTCTCATCAAAAACACATGGATCCCATTGAGAGACCACAGTGGACAGACACCTCCTTGGAGGAGGACTGAGGGCTAGCAGCAGGACATAGCAGCTGGGTTTGGCACAGCCTCTGACCTAATTTGCCTCTGGGAGCAAACAGTAAGCTTATCTTCAGTCCAGGGTTTCGCTCCTAAAATCTTTGGGAAGAGGTGTGGGAGCACAGGAGGAGCTAGGTCTATCTTTGCTCCTCAGGAGCTTTGGGAGAGGATGCTGCAGCCAACAAGAAAATCCATTGCTGGGGCACACCAGCAAAGATCAAATGGGTTTGCTGCCTTGGAGCTGCTGACACCTATGAGCAGCCCCAGTCCTAGTTTCAACAGCACTGTGTGACTGAAGGGTCCTTTGCCAGAACTGGGAGTTGCTTTCATGCAGCCCTAAGTCCACATTTCAGGAGCATATGTATTTAAGAGCTGCCATTCAGATATGCATTTTTATCTTTCCTTCATGACAAAGTAATTTATCATCATCATCACACCTTTAACAGATACATTCCAGAGGTGCTACCTTTCCTCATGGACAGTTTGAGTGGGACATGATAACTCCCTCACTCTACAAAATACCAAAAAATTAAAAAGGTGTTAGAACTTCAAACACACATAGGAGGCAGTCTCCACTCTGTGCCCCTGTGGAGGTCCTATAATAACCTCCATTCTTTCTCTGTGCAGAACAGACACATCCCAAAACACATCCACCACTTGAATATTCACCTGTTGCAGTCTCCATGCCCTGTTACTCCATGGGGCTGTCCCTCAGAACAGCAGGATTGACCTCGATTGGTTCCACATATCCATCCACTTGTCTCTCCAAAAGATTTTCTGCCCTGCACAGGGCACTCTTGTGTACCAGCAGCCCGTTCTCATGAGCCATTGGCTGCATCCCACCCACTCCTATGGCCCAGCTCATTGTAGTTCTCAGTTTCTCTGTGCTAAGTGCTGGGGTTTCCCTCTGGGTAATGGTGGGCTCACTCTCCTCTCTCTGGGGGCAGTTTCAGTGTTGTCTCCCAACCAGGATTCCCCACTAGTGCCCCATCAGTAGCTCCTTGGACTCCCAAATCTCCAGTTGGACTTTCCATCCCTATGAGATGGGCCCAGATCCAAGCCATCAGGAAAGAACTTGGCATAGGACCCATCCCAGTGTGGCTTCTGATCTGGGGGAAGCACTTTGGGGTCTCACTCCTTTATGAGCTCCTGTTCTTCTTCCTGTTTGGGTGGTGGAGAAAGGACTGGGTAGGACTCACAGTTTTGGAAAGGGATAGCTTGGAGATTAGGGAGGAGGGATTCTACACTGTGATGGGATGGTTTTAAGTGGCTCTGATCCTCTTTTCTTGAATCCTTGTCATAACAAGAGATGTAGACAGAGCTTCCCTCAGCAGGTCCCATCCATAACACCGTGTTTGTTCCTCCCATAATGACTCCCTGTTCAGAAGAGCTGAGTGCTTTGATTGTGGAGGAATCAGCTCCGGCAGAGATTAGGCCTTTTTGGCTGGAAAAATTGATGCTCTGTTTGCAGAAGCTTTCTCCAGAATTCCCATGCTCCCAGAACCCAGCCAAATGTTTGAAAGGAAGCAATTCAGACATGGTGAGGTTTTCTGTAACCTGAGGAGGCTGTCAGGTCAGTGCTCCCATGTTAGCACCCTCTCTGTAAAAAAAGGTGGGCAGGGAGGGGAGTCTCACCCCACCTGTAGCCACCTCTTTCACACACTAAATTTCCACAAAAATACATGGAGCAGGAGCAAAAAGTACAAGATTTTCAGTGCCTTGCTGAAATCTGGCCTTAAATGAAAGATAAGTTATTTTTATCCTCTAGTGCCCTGTGTGAGGAAAACTATTTGGGGGTTTTTCTCAGTTGTTTTCAGGCCACTGATCCATGTTCTCCATGTGGGCAGGACATGGAGAAATGGCACAAAACAAGTCACAAGATGGGGAGCAGCATCCCAGTGCCATTCCCTCAGAGGCTCCAGTTTTAGGGACGGCAATAGGCTCACAGCAGGCACATTCATTTTCCAGCTTGGGTCATGACTCTGCTTTATCTGCCCTAAAGCTCTTCATAAGACAGGAATGCTTTTTTCCGTTGGCTTGCAGGAGCAGAGCGCAACATAAGCCTGCACATCTGTAACGCCTGGAGAGAACCTGGATCACATATGTTGAGTCCCTGTGACCAGATCCTCTCTTCCCAGAGGCCAGTAAGGAGCACTCAGGAGCTACTCAGGATGGGCATAGACCTGAGGGTCTCCAGCATCTGCTCTCATGGCCACCCCATCTTCTGGGTCTCTGGCAGGACCAGGCATGACACCCAGCTGCTCACAGGGACAACCAGATCACATGGCTGCAGCTTTCTCCTTTCCAGCTTATCTGAGCCCTGGGCAAGGAAAATATTGACAACCACAATGACATCTTGTGCTCCTGCCACCAGACAGGCACAACACTCACTTCTGGCTAAAATGATCCCTTAAGGAATCCCTGGAGCATCCTGGGTGGCGTGTTCCTGTCAGAGAGGTTTCAAATGTAAGGTATGAATATACACAGCTGGTTTCTCCTGATGTAAACCCTTCTCCCTTTTGGAGGCTTTCCATCTGTGTGGCCATTGGAGGCAAAGGGAAATAAAAAATCCCAGCCATAAATGGAAACATTTGTAAGGGATGGGGTCAGACCAGCTTCCAAGTCACAGTTACTGCAGGATGACTAAGCAGCAAAGTCGGCACAAGATCCTGCACTTTCTGTAACTGCTGCTCTTCCACACAGACAAAAACCATGCAGATGCTCTCTGCCACTCCTCTGCTATTCCCAGATACAGCTTGGTGACCAGAAACACAAAGATACTGGGAAACAGTAAGCAAGGGGGTGCCCAGCTTCTGAAGCCTGGCTGTGGGTGCTCTGAAGCAGGGGTGATCCCAAATCCAGCAGGATTACCTTGAGGTAAGAAGTCAGGGACCATTTTAAAGTTTTTAAAGATTAACTCACACTTTCCAAGTCCTTTCTGAGTCAAGGTAATGCACTCAAGAGGGGAGAAGATCCCTCTATCATTTTCCCTTGCCTTGTGTAGTGCCTTGCGACTGCAGAGTGAAACTGACCCCTCTGAAACCTTGACTAAGCCAGAACTCTGCAGGGAGGACTTTATGTTGCCTATGGTGGCATGGGGAACAGCAGGATCACAGCTAAATGGTCGAGGCTGGCAGGCACCATCCAGGTCCAAAGCTGTGGCTCGGGCACAGTCAGCCAGAGCAGGATGTCCAGAACAGTGTCCAGGGTTTTGAGCAGAAGGAAAGCACACAACATCTCTGGGCAATCAGATCTAGTGTCTGACCACCCTTACTTTAGAAAAAACAATGTTTTCTTGTGTTCAGGTGGAATTTTCTGTGTTTCAGTTCATGCCCTGTTACCTCTGGTCCTGTTAAAATCACTTGATTATTACATTTCTTTTGAGGTATCAGTAAAAGCTATCAGGCTCTGATTCATTGCGTTAACATTTAATACTACATTTCAAACATTTTACTAGAACTCAAAGTTCTTTTAGGAGGATCTTGATGCAAATTTCCTGGAAAAAATATGCACTGCAATAAATCTATTGTTAATGATGCAGCACATGTGTCCTATCTGGTGTTGAACAAGAAGTCATTAATGCAGCAAAAACTGTGTTTGAAGGGTCAACTGAGCCCTTTAGCTTCAGTTTCAAAACTGCACAGTGAACACATGCTTCTAATCTGGCTATCCAAGTCATGGAACTGAAAACAAACTGAAGAGAAAATGGTCACAGGCTTGATTCAACTATGCAAGCTTATGAAAAATAGCATAAAAATCATAGTATCAGAGAATCTCAGAATGGTTTGGGTTGGGAGGGACTTTAACGCTCATCTCATTCCCACCCCCTGCCATGGGCAGGGACACCTTCCACTATCCCAGGATGCTTCAAGCCCCGTCCAACCAGGCCCTGAACACTTCCAGGGATCCAGGGGCAGCCACAGCTTCTGTGGGTACCCTGTGCCAGGGCCTCCCCACCCTCTGAGTAAAGAATTCCAAATATTTCTTCTTAATACATAGCACTCTGCAAGAGCTGAAGGGTGGTGTGAACTCTTGGGATTCTAAGGAACCATTCACTTCTGAAACAGCCACCAAGGCCCCCTTATCAACTGGTGACTTGTATGGACAAGTTTGTCACCCTCTGACCTGTCTGATACAGCTCTGGACTCTGGACAATTTTACTCCAGACATGTTCACTTCTTGGCCCTGCTTTTATAGAATCTGTTGCATACAAGAAAATCTGTTGCATAAAGGAAATAGGTCCTGATCCCATGTCTCCCACAGTCTTGGTCTTGGGCAAAGTACTAATTTCTTTGTTTTGCAGCAGCCCACTAACAAAGTATGTCCCAAAATATTTTTCCAGCTCTTGTCTTTACTAACAATCCACCAGACATCACACACAAAAAGTATTACTCAAGTATCTTTATCAACTACCTCATTTAAAGAACATGAGCCAAGTCCTGGGATGTGACAATGTCTGGATTATGCCATGGTTGACTCACCATTCAGTCATGGAGTATCTACCATCAGAGTGGTTTATGGTCATGTCTTACCACATCAATAAGGGGTTTCCCAGACCCTGCAAAAAAACCCATACAATGTGAAATCAAGGAACCCTTAATTCACAGGAGATCCCAAATCCCCTTGTGATGATGAGGAGGAGTGGAACCACTCAATTCGTGTTTGATAGAATCACAGAAGCACAGAATATCCGGAGCTGGAAGGAACCCACAAGGATGATTGATGTCAACCCCTGGCCCTGGCACAGGTACTCCAACAATCCCAGCCTCTTCCTGAGCAGTGTCCAAACACTCCTTGGGCTCTGGCAGCCCTGGGGCTGTGCCCATTCCCTGCGGAGCCTGGTCAGTGCCTCAGCACCCTTTGTGAGAAGAACTTTTTCCTGATCTCCAACCTAAACCTCTGCAGACACATCTCTAGCTGTTCCCTCAGTCCTGTCACTGATCACAGAGATGGGTGCTGTCTGTCCACTGCCCCTCATGAGGAAGCTGCAGATGCCAGCAAGGTCTCTCCTCAGTCTCCTCTTCTCCAGCTGAACAAACCAAGTGACCTCAGGTGCTCCTCAGTCAGCTTCCCCTTCCCCTTCCCATTCCCCATGCTGGAGTCCCTCTTTGAACATTCCCCAGCACAGCTGTGAGGCCCAGGGCTGCTGCAGAGGGAAACCTGTGCAAGGCCAGCCTGTTTCTGCCTAGCAGTAGATGGCACTTCCAGCAGGACCCTGCAGCCCCTTGAGGTAATCCCGAGCTGCTGTGGGGATGGCTGGTTTCAGGCACAGTAATCTGCTACATGTTCTCATTTCCCCTGCATGCCAGACTCCTTTTGACACACTTTTCAAAGGAGCTGTGGAGCTCCAGATGGGGCTCGTCCAGTTGACCTCTGCTGTGTCCTGTTCAGTACGTGCCCAGTGCTTCTGGCTCTCGGAGCCAGGAAAAACTGCAGTGTGCAGCACATGGCCCGGGATTTATCCTGGACAGGCTTGCTCCAGAAAAGCAACATGCTGGGTTTACAAGCTGCCCTGAAAAAATCTCAAGGACTTCAAGCCCTGTGGAAAATACTGTGTGTAACTGTGTTCAGGTCTCACATTAACCAAAATGTAGGGATAATTTTACCACCGGTGGTGCTATCAGAAATCCATGGAAATAATCCTGGCCAAACTTCTCATTTATGCAGAAGTAAGAATGACTCAGATGGAAGAGCAAACAACACTGTGGCTCCTGAGGGTCTGGGTTCTTTGGGGTCAAGAGAGGGATTTGCAGAGATTTCCAAAGTTATAGACAAGCACTTCCATGTCTGTGAAGGTTTGAACTGCTTTCTAAAGCCAAGCCAGGAATTAAGCAGCAACCAAGGTCTGACACATACACCTTCCCCCCTACTTTTGGAGCACTGAAAACAGTGGGGTTATTCCTATTGATTCCTGCCATGCTTGCTGTCTTGGGTGACAGTACAGGATGTGATAAAAGGTATCTATTCAGTCACCATCTGTTGGGGGTGGGGGCAGTGATCCTTATCTCTGAGGGAGATATTCTGCTAATGGGCCAGCCATTGAAACCAGGTGGGGCATTGTTCTTCATCTTTTCACAACCCATCCTTCCTTCAGGGAGTTAGTTTCTGCTAATGGCCCATTGAGTCCCACAGTAGAACTGATAAGATTACTTCATTCCACTGGAAGTTGCCCCAGCCAGGGGGAAGAGCCCAACATTTCTCACCAGGATAAAACCAGGTGTTTTGGGACACTAGGGCAGCCCTTGTTCCCCTGGACTCCACAGGAAAACTGGGCTTTTCCTACATTATCACTGGATCTTTGGAGGGAAACTGCACGCTTCTTCAGGACCACTGCTTCAACTGAACCACATCTAACACTGCATAAGGACTACAACCACCATTTATTTGAACTGCGACCAGCACCCTGCCTGGCAGGGTGTCAGGTTGTATTCTGACTCTGTCAGGGTTTGGGGTTTGTTTCTTTGTAGTACTGTATTTCTATTTTAATTTCCCTAGTAAAGAACTGTTATTCCTAATTCCGATATCTTTGCCTGAGAGCCCCTTAATTTCAAAATTATAATAATTTGGAGGGAGAGGGTTTACATTCTCCATTTCAAAGAGAGGCTCCTGCCTTTCTTAGCAGACACTTGTCCTCCAAAGTAGGACACTTGCTTTCTCTTAAGCCACAAAAAATGCTGGTTGAGGGGAATGAGATTTGGTTGTGAGGATAGAAGAAAAGAAATACAGAGAAAATCTTTAGGGGGCAACCTTAGACTCACATTTAAGGATCTTTAGGGTCTTGTTACACCAGGCCAGTGCAGGGAGTAGAAGCCTGCTTCCAAAATGGTGTCCTCAGGCCCAGACTACGTGTGGCCTGTCATGCCCCTGCTTCAGACCAGGCCTGGGGCAGCAGCAGCAGAGGAGAAGGGAGCTTCTATAGAATGCAAATAGAATACAGAATTGCAAACATAGAATGCAATATTTTTACCTGCAGGACATGTCTTGAAACCTTGGCTGCCCTCTGTGGCAAAGACTTTGGCCGCCAGGCCTTGAGATGCCTGGATTGAAGCATGAATCATGCAGATGGGCTGGTTTGGGTCGGTCTGACTGCCGGAGAGGCATTTCTGACATGGCAGAATCCCCCTTCTGGTGTGCACCAGCATCTGAGGTTTATTGTGTGAAGGAGTTAATCCCCTCACTCCTAACACTGGAAAATCTTGTTTCTGGAAAGCGGGAAGGACATGAAAGAACATCACCCCTTACACAAAAGGCGAGAAGAGATTAGCAGTGAAACAACTAAATTCTAGTGATTTTTGGCCTGGCAGACATCAGGGCGCATCTTCAGTGAAAGGAAAAAATGAAGCAGATGCAGGGATGATCCTGAGAAAGGACTAGCTCAAAGGTTTGGATTAGAAGGAACCTTAAAACTCATCTTGTTCCAGCCTCCTGTGACATAAGCAGGGACACCTTCCACTAGACCAGGTTGCTCCAAGCCCCATCCAGCCTGTTTCAGGAAGGCCACATCTGAGGGATGCGTGCACCATGGGGTCTGGCAGGCTGTCTCTCCTCCTCAGCTTGATTCTGCAGAAGGATGCTATTTATTTCCCCTTGTCAAGCCTATCTTGACTGGGAGCTCTGAGGCTCATGTTTTCCAGGACAATGGGTCAGATTTCAGCTTCAAAAATTATTTGCTGCTGGCTGGCAGAAGCTTAAGGATAATACCAGCTGTATTCTACTGACCCACATGTAAAACAGAGGTTCCCTTCCTCAAAGGTTGTTTCAAAGCTGTCTGTGCACAGACAATTTGTGACTTAATTCTTTTCCAGTCTCCAGGACAACTGTGCAAAACAAATTGTCTAGTTTAAATTTTTAATCTGCTCCATGGAATGGCTTTGCCATGTCCCAACACCACCTTTATGATGGGTAGAAGTCTCAATATTAGGGAACAAGTCTTTGGACTTTCTGCCATAGCCTGACCTTATTGCGCTCCTGCAGACTTCTGACATCTAAAACAAGAACTGAGTGTCAGATCATGAAAGAAAAAAGAAAGCACAAGTAAGAAACCTCAGCTGATAAATAATTCCACAAAGGAAGGAGGAACATGACCTCTGTGTGGGGTAAAACGTACCATAAAGGTAGAAAATGAGCTTAATGACCTCCTCATGCCTTATTCTTGGTGACTAAAGAAACTGGAGTTTGATGAGGCAGCATCTTTTATGTGGCCACTAGATAACAGAAAAAAAAGTTCTTAGGCAGAGGCTGAAGTCTGTGGCTGTACCAAGACTGCTGCAGCTTTGTGAAGTCAAATCAGATGATGTTGTAGCAATAGATGGCCCTCAAAGTTTCTTGCATGACTTTTCCCCTCTAGAAACATCTCAAGAAACAGTTTATCTCCTAGGACCTTTAGAAGCATCCAGAACAAAGAAGAAGTATTTACAACCCATCTCTGTAAGTGTTAAAGGGTTATCCAAGGGCCTGGAGCAATCTGCTCTGGTAGGAGGTGTCCCTGCTCACAGCAGAGGTTTGGAACAAAATAATTTCTAGAGTCCCTTCCAACCCAAACTTGCCTATGATTCTATGATTCTATGAAGTGCCATAACCAAAAGTGAAGAAAAAAGACAAAAAAATTCTCCAGATGTACATGGTAAAGGATAGAAAGGGTCTGCTTTGCCTCCAGCTTCTGCTATTTCTTTCCATTTTCCTTTTTAATATATTACCGTCAAGAAGACACACCCCAGCTGCATTCTTGTCTGGTTCAGCAGTTTCAATGTTAAATGCCAACATTTTCACCAGGATGACAAAGCTGAGAAGTGTTTTCTGCTGCTGTCTGCAGAGATGGATGAGACCAGGAGTGCTGTCCTGCTGAGCCTGCGGGCAGGTGGAAGGGCTGCAGCAATACTTCAGGGGAATAAGTCATTCCATGCATTCCTGATCCTCAGTGGAAGGGCCATGTCACTGCTGCAGCATGCTCCTGGGAGCATCTCTGTAGTTTCTGTGTGGGACAGAGATGCCCACACCTGTAAGAAACTAAAATAAATGAGAAAAATAAGGAAACAGAAATGAAACAGTGCCCCTTAATATGTTCAGAAGTACATCTCACCTTCCTGGTGAAGCCCACCTGGCTGCAGTCCTCCTTCGGCCATACATCCTCCAGAATCTCTGCTGATACGATATACATTTTCTGTGGAAAAGCATAGAAAACAGACACTATGGATCCATCCTGAACTCCCTACAATGAGGACAATGAGGAGAAATTTTGAGGAGTGAGACCCTGGTAGAGTATCTGTGTTTGCCTGTGGGCTTAGCTATGGACAACCAGGTAAGGCACTGTCAATTGTAGATACAAAAAAGAAATTGTTTTTCTAATTAAAGTCTTCTCAGCCCAGCCAGACTGTAACAACTTATTTAGTCCCATTATTACATAGGTCCCTAAAATATAAGTGACCTAATCATGGATGGGAATTATCAAAAACTAAAATTGATACATGCAAGTCTCCCAGAGCTGCACCTTGCTTTGATGATACTCCTTCATCCTGTGCAACATTACAGGAGGCCATCACTCCTAAATCCTTTACCTGGAGATGGAGGATGATGATGATGATGATGATGATGATGATGATGATGATGATAGTGTGTGCTGGGGACGGGAGGGAATGGTCTTCCTCCATGGCATTGAGTTTGCTGAGAATTAATCCTGTATCAACCCCATATTTCCTTATTTCTTAATAGGTTACAGTCTTTCCTCTACTGTTTGTCGCACAATTCTTTTTTTTTAAGAGGAAAAGCCATGCAATTGGACTAAATAGTGCAGACCATAAACTAAAGCATGCTTGGGAAAATACGAGCCAAAGCAAGCCTCAAACCACAGAGGAGCATGAAGCATTTGAACACTCAGCTTTTTGGCTGTCACAGCTAGGAGAGGCAAGGCAAGAGACCACTTCTTGGGAAAGTCATAGGCACAGGAAAGGCTCTTAAATATGCAGTTCAAAATCATCCCAGAGCAGCTGGGTATGTGTTTTAGGAGTCCTACCACAATGGTAAAACAGTTTCAGCAATCCAATCCTTCCCCAGCCATCACCTTCCCATGAAGGACTGTGAATCAGCATTGCCTCAAACAAGGAGCATTTAGTCAGAGGAAAACAGAGAAATGTGGCCCAAATTCTGCTGTTGTTACATAAACCTCCTCATTGAACATCTGGAGAACATCTGAAGTTTAGCAAAGCAGGCCCGCAGGCAGAGACATTTTTGACCTTCCCTGTAATGGAAGCACAAAAATTGAGACTGAAAAGAGGGGAGTGAATATCACCAGAAATGGAAGACAAATTAAGTCCAGCATGTTGGGGCCAGCTTTATCCCAGACATCTGACAGGGCTTCCACCGTCCTACCTGAACAGTACACACCAGTGTGGAGAGACAGGGCAACACTGCTAAATACTGGGACACCAGCAGGTACCTGTCTCCCAGGAAAGCCAGCTTGTCACCCAGTTCTGGTTAAAATTGTGTTTCTTCTGGGCAAATTGGAAATTTAAAGGGAACATTTAAATTTTTCTCTAAATGACATGGTGAAATGGGGGAAAAACTGACAAACACTCCAGAACTGAGGCTCAGAATCTGATTTTTTTCGCTAGTTTAGGATCTTCTTTTCCTTTCTGCAGAGGGAAAATGCTAGGGCATGGTTAGGAGTGGAGGGGGAAAATGAACAGAAGCAGGAAAGATCTCTCTTGCCACCTACCTTTTTTAGGAAAAAGCTGTAAACTAGCCCAAAGACAGGGAGGTCTTTCCTGGGTGCCTTTTGCATCCTTGCATTGGATATGGCCTAGGGGGGATGTCAGGGGGAACATACAACATGGAGTGTGCAGAAGCTCCCTTTCCCCATCCCTTTCTGCTGGCAGCAGCCCATCCTTCAGGCTGGGCATCCCTAGCCACAAATGTGTAGCCTAGGGGCTTGTCCCTGTCTGTTCCTCTATGCCTGACTCATGCCAAGGACTGTGGCAAGCCATTAATAAGTACTTGTTGAGCTGTAACAAAAGCTGCCTTTCTTAGGGCAAATGTGAAGGCATTTTTTCCTGACTTTCCACTGAGAGGAGAGCAGATCTGACACAAACAGCCACCACCCACAGAGCCACCCCACAGCTGCTCCTCAGACTTTCCAGCTGCGAGTGAGGTGTCCCCAGTGCTGCAGGGAGCCCAACATGCATAGAGATGGAGGCAGTGTGACTAAGAGGAGGACATGAGACAATGCTCTGTTGAATGTCCCCACTGTCTGGGGAACAAGTGACTTTGCTTGAATCCACGGTGAAAAGCTGTGACGAGCCCCAGGACACAGAGGCATGGGCCTAGGAGTTTCCCCAAGGACCTTTTAGAGATCTCTTAGGATGTAAAATCAAGATCTGGGAGGGAAGAAGTCAAGTTGGACAAACACCCAAAGAGACTGTGGAAAACAATTTATTTGACAAATTTTCAAAGTGGACAATTTCAGTAAAACACAGGCACAAAATAAAACTAACTAGTACAATGGAGTTTTGGATACAATAAAAGAGTTTGGGGTGCCTATACCTGGCAGTCGCTGTTGGTTTCTCTGAAGTGCATGAATTCATAGCAAGAGCACCAGTAGTAGTGCTGAAACAAAATCTCACCCAGCCAAACCATATTTTCAGTGTGGTCCTGGAAACAACTGTGTAAACACCAAGGGTCTACATCACCCACATAAGTGATAGCACCTTTGTCAATATGTCTGTAGAGTGTGAGTCAAAGACCCTGGGAGATGATGGCAGCCTTTCCCTTGACTTTGCTGGGGATGAGGTCTTAATTCAATACATAGTGCAGTTAGTGAGTTTCCCTAGGGTCCAGGTGCCTAAATCCAAGGTGGTCCTACAGAAACAGTACTCTAAGAGAGCTCACTGGGAAAAAGTCAGCTCGGCTCTTTTAAAACAAAAAAATTAAAAAAAAATAAAATAAAATAAAATAAAATAAATGTTTAAAATTCCACTAACTGGGCTCAGAGAGATTTTCCAGAATGTAGCTTGAACCATAAAACAAGTCATCAGGTTATTCATGAGGTTCTTGGTTTCACTGTAGGACCATGAGATCAGTAAGTGAAGGAGTGCAGTTATGTAGCTTTTTTTAGGGTTCCCCCCCTCCCCAAAGGCTGCTGCCATCTTTCCTTTGGTTGGTGTTCAGCCAGGGCAGGGGCCCTGAATGGGAGCGTCAGTGCCAAGGGATGCTCCACCACCCACCTCTACCCCAGCCCTGGGAAGTGAGTGTCCCATGCCCCAGCCCTGGAGGCCAGAAATGCTTGCACACAGCTTGGGTAGTGCAGTCCAGCCCTCTCTCCTACCCAGGCATGGGAGATACATGCCCTACTTGCCAGCTGTGACAATGATCCCCTCTTAAAACTTGCTGAAGAATGAATATTTCACTCGAAGCCCAGCATTAGGTTAGGATCATCGTGAGCTGGGCAAGTGCTCAACTGATGTGTGAAAGTGAGAAGGAAATTAACAACAAAAATATAAAGCTAGCTAAAAAAAGTATAATCAGCCTTAAGAGACCAGGCTAGATCTTAGTGGTACAAAAGTCCTCATCCTGATTCTTTCTTGGCAAAATCACAGTGGGATGAGGTTGGTATTTGTATTCTGATGCCTTATTGCTAGGTGTGCCTGTGGGGAGGGAGGGCAGTCATGGGCAGCGAGGGAATTTGAGGCTAACAGAGTAGAGACACAGACGACGAAGCAGAGGGAGAAGGGAGGGGGCTGTGGACAGCCAGGCTGTGGCACTATGGCTATCTGCATAGATGTAAATTCCTCAGGTTGGTCAAGAATACTGTGAATTTTTTTTTTTTTTTTTGCTTTGTTGGTTTTCCTTTTTAGGCGAGACAAAAGCAGCTATGGCCTTGGCAGAAACCCACCCAGCTGCTCAATCAACAGCTATCTTCCTGGAGACAGTTTGGTAGAAGACACCACGCAGCAGAGAGGTGTAGTCGGGCACACGGAAAAGGTGCCGTTCCCCGTAAACCACATCATAATCCGTGCTCTTCCCCGTGACCAGAACACGGATGTTGGGTTCGTTGGCTTGGCTGCCCACTGCCAGCACATAGATCTCAATGTCAGCCTTCTGTGCATCCTGCACAGCCCTCTCAATGGCCCTGGCGGTGATCCCTTGGGAGTGTCCATCAGAAAACACTAGCACCCTCTTCTTTGCTGTGGTGCGGGCGGAGCGCCGGTACAGCTCTGTGATGAACTGCAGAGCAGAGTTCACATCTGTAGCATCATTCATGAACTCCATGTTGTCAATGGCCTTGGCAATGACTGTGTAGTTGTACTGGAATTGAGTTTCCACTTTCTGTTGGTTCCGGCCGCTGTACTGCACCACCGAGATGCGCACAGAGTCGTCAGCGGGCTTGCTGGCCTCCAGGAACCGCCCTGCCAGCCGCTTCACAAACTTCTTGGTGGTCTCAAAGTTCTTGCTCCCCACACTGGTGGAGCTGTCCACCAGCAGCGTGATGTCTGCTGGCCCGGTGAACGTGACTGCAAGGGGAAAGGTCCAGGGCTTGTTACTCTTCCATGGAAAGCCAATGAAGTCACTGGCTGTCTTACAGGCTTCCTGCCTTGTCAGACTCAGGAAATCTCCACTTGTGCTAGCCTTCTTTCCCCTGCTCCAGTGCTGTCCTACACTTGTCCTTTCACCCGTTCATTCCTTCTTTTATTTGGTTTAGATAGGCTGTAGGTGTTTATTTGGCTGAGATAATCTAGTGACTCTTGTTTAAATATAGTGGTTCTCCTTGCATGTCTGGGGAACCACTTCATCCTCCTCACCTCCCTTCTTTCTATGGAAATTCTGAGGACTGAATATGCTTCTGACTTGGAGGTGTACTTTACTGAAACCCTCCCTGTACTCACTTTCCAAGCACCTTTCTCCAATACCCTGCTGTGGAGCTGATTTTGCTTGTGCTTCCATCACTACATAGTGGAAGCAGGTAATGAGGTCAGTTTCTACCTTGGCTGTGACCTGGGAGGGCTGCAATCTTTCACAGCCTCCTCTCCAGGTTTGAGATGCCAGAGAAACAACCACCTAAGCTTTTTCCCAGCTGCTTTGCGCTGTTGTGTGTGGGAGAGAGAGACTTGGAGAGTGTCTGACAGATCCTGTTCACCTCTCTAGCCTAGGAGCCTCTCCACTGCAAGAAGTACCCAAGCTGTGTATCCCCACAAACAAACTCCCCTTTCCACCATCACAGCACCCACAGCTCATCAGTGTGCAATGAGGAGCAAATACTCACTTGGGCAGGTGTAGTCAGGACATTTTTTCTCTGTTAGGAAAAATATGAGAGATTAATGTCATCAGCTTGCCCAGGAAAACCACTTGTCCTACAGAGCCACAGAAGGGATAGAAGTTGACCTGCAGAAGGTGAACGAACACCCACCTTTGCCACTGTGCAAAGGCTATAAAAGTGCATGAAAAATGGTGTGGACAGACGTGTCCTGCAGCGGTGAGGATGAGGATCTGACCATGAAGTATTCTGAGACATAAGATGCCCTTGTCCCTTATTTAACTAAATTTGATCTCTATTCTCTTCTCTCACACCTGCTTAAAGAGCATGACTGGGGGACACAAGGGAGAGCATCCTGCATCCCTCTACCTTTCTCATTGTCTCCAGCCACCACCCTTCACCCACCTTGGCAGACGTACGAGGTGATGTTCTGCAAGAAGGTGTCATCTAGGAGCTCAGCATAGTTGTCCCTTTGAATGGACAGTCCTGGCCTGGTTGGTCTGCTTAAACAAGCAATGTCATTCAGGTGATCTGGATTTGGAGGGTTCCGGAAAATGTCACCAATCCCAAGGGAAACCACCTGTGGGGAAGTTCGAGTCCATCACTGGATGCATTCATCATCTGATGCATTCATAACTATGTATTCATAACTATGTATGCCTGCCACTTGGGGAAAGTGCTGTGTCCCCCGCCCTAGCCTTGCATAGCAAGGACATGGAGACGCCCAGATAGCCTGTACTGTGCCACCCAGCTGCTTCCAGCAGGTCCCCCGTGCCCTTACTGGGGTGACATCGCACAGGGAGTTGAGTGGGGTAGGGTCCCGCAGGGTGTCAGAGCGCCCATCCGTGATGACGATGGCCACACGCTTGTCAGACGTGAACCTCTGCAGCAGGTTGTCCTTGGTGAACTGCAGGGCCTCCCCAGTGTAGGTCCCCCCGGCGATCCACTGAAGATTCTTGACTGCCCTGCAAGGACAGATACCAAGTGAGCCTGCCAGCCTTGCCATGGGTAATGGAGGAGCCCGAACATGGCTTGTGACCAGGCAGACATCCCTGCATGGGATTGGGTAGAAAACTGGCAGCCTCTTTAGTTTAGTCTCAGCGCCACTTATGATGCCACCAGCCACTACCTTCCACTAAAGGACATTTATATCATTGCAGGAGCTGCCAGCCTGGATATCGAGGATGGGGGGTGAGCAGGTGTCCCTGGGTCAGACCCCACAGACTCACTGCTTGAGCGCCCCAATGTTGTCGATGTTGGCATCCCCCATGGCCACCAGCTCCTGCGTGTTGTCATGGCTGTACTGCACAACACCCACACGGGACTCCCCAGCTTCAAACTGTGGGACACAACAGAAACAAGTTAGGGATAGATACCTCAGGGGAACCTACAGGCTCAGAATCCTGCTGATGGTTTCTCCTTAATGCCTTCATGGCAGGCTCTGACATTTTTCTTCTGCCTTATTCTGAGCAGGCAGAGCCCCACCAGGAGTGGATGTACATTGGGACAAATTTGGTGAGACAGTAAGTGAAAGGAGACCCAAACCTAGATCTCACAGCTCACTGATCTCAACAGAAGCCACTGGATTCTCAGGCACATGGTGGAATTCTTGGGATTGTCCTGTGGGCAGAGTCAGGAGCTGGACTTGATCGTTGGGTCCCTTCCAACACAAAGGATTCTATGGTTCCAGGAGAAGGTCTGTTTTCAAGACTCTTGACTTTCTTCCAACTCTACCTTTTCTGTTTATTACTGGCTCTTTGTCATCCAAAAAGCCCCATGTATGCCCACCCCACAAGTATTCAACAGCATGTTATGTGCTTTAGATGTGGCTGGTTATACCTTCGGGAAAGTCTGGATTCCCAACAGCCCCTCAAATCAAAGAGGTAAATAAAACATACAGCAAGTTACCAGAGAGGAGTTAGGAAGCAGAGCAAGCATTTGTGTCCCTCTTCAGACTGAAAGACTCACTACGGAGACAGTATTGCTGGGTTTAGGCTGCAAGAGTAATTTTTAGTAGAGTACTTAACTGGTGACCTAAATCCAAGCATGGGGACTTGACATCAGAAACTTTCAACACACTCCAGACACTTGAAATGCTCATCAGAATAAGGGAGAGTCTGAGACACTGATTGATGAGGCTGACTGAATGCTCAATCAGCCGTCTGCTCTGGGATATAAAGGAAACAGAGTATCTTTGCCCAGAAAGACTCTATTTTGGGACAACAAACTGCTGTCTAATCTCCATCACTTTAAGAATTTGGGAAGACCCACCCCCAGTTTGAAGCAAAGACTGGTGGAGGCTTTTTGGAGTGGAGGCACCTCCCCATTTTCCTGCTTACAGTGAAAAATAAGTGAGTTCACACAATGATATCACAGCACTGGTGGAGATCTCACCTTGACCCTCTCATCCTTGCTAAGGCGATCGATGACTTTGATTATGAAGTCTTTGGCAATCTGGAAGTTCTGCAAGCCAATGCTCTCTGAGCTGTCCAACACAAACAGGAGGTCGACAGGACCACAGGTGCACTCTGGAGCAAGGCACAGGAGTGGAGGGACATGTTTTGCAGGGAGGCACTTCCAAAAGAACCAGCTGATGCCTGCTGCAGCCCTGCCCAGCTGGTTGTCTATGCTCCATCCACCCCCAAAGCAGGGTGTAAAGCAATGCAGAAAAATAGCTGCAAGGAGACTACAAATTTTTCCATGTGCATTTTCTCCCTAATTTTCTCTCTTTCGCTAATACAATTTGTGGCATTTCCAGGCTGTGAGTACTCTTAAACCACCCAGTAATTATTCCATAACCCATTTCCTCATAAGCATTCTCACTTCTTCCATTCACCCAGCCTAGCAGAACAGAGGTGACAATGGTGGGCTGGAGGAGGCTGACTCAGCTTGCTCCCCTCTTTCTCACAGCTGAAGAACATCATGTGCCCTTGGCTCTCCCTTCAAGCTTTTGGACTGCAAACCCAACCTATCAGGGCAGCATCAGGGAATAAAGCCCAGCACATTCCTCTGCTGACCAGTACACAATTGGAACGAAGAGGACAGAGCTAGATCCACAGTGCGCTCATCTGCAAAAAGGGTGGAGAAAATCCACCCTGCTGGCACAGGGCACCCTGACAACTGTTTTCCAGTTGCAGGACTCAGCCACATCAGCCTCTAATCCATGTGGCACCCTCAGGGACTACTTCCTGCCCACCCCTGCCTGGTTCATGCCTGGTTCTCCCTCACGGGCTCTCACTGCATCTCCATAGCAGAAGGCAAGGAGCAGGGAAAGGGAGGGGGGCAAGGAAGGAGAAGGACTAGAAAATATTTGCAGAGCAACTTTGCCAAGTAACACTCACCGCAGCAAGCTAGAGGAAAATGGAGAGAGAGAGAGTGAACATTAAAATGCTTGACACATGAGTTATTCACACCCTAATGCAGACTGCAGGTTTGTGTCTATGCAAACCCACAGACACCTGGCCTAGACAAGCAAGCTCATGGAGGTTTCCCTCCCACTTGAAATACCTGGATTCTCTCCCATTTCAGGTTGTGATACCCTGACCTGGAGCACCACACACAGCAGAGCTCTGTTTCTGCACATGCTGATGTGTTCTTATTTAAATAAAAATAAAAGCTAAGTAAGTCACCAGAGTGTAGAGCTCAAAGTCAGTTCCCCAAGCACCCTGTGTCCTTCCAGCACTTCATTACTGGCCATGGGCCAGAAATCCTTTGTAGGACATATGTGCTGCTTCTCCCCATGACAGGATACCCCAAGCCAGGCCCCCCTTTCCCAGGGGGAATAACAGACCATGATATTTAGGAAAAACAAGAGCATTGCAAAATGGGCCACTCAAGGGTTTTACACAACCTTGCTCATATTTTCCCTGTACAGAACCACAGACAAACCAGTCTGTGCCACGTACAAGTGAGACACAGTTGTATGAGCTACTCTAGAGACAGAGTCGGAGGTCCCTGGATCAAGGGGACTTCATCATGGGTCATGAAAGGGAAAAGATGCCCATGGATGGCATTCCCCTGACTGGCCATAGGGAAAAGTCAGCTGCCTCTTGCTTAGCAAGGCACTGAGCAAGGTGAGAAGAGAAGTACAGGATACTCACAGCACATCTTCATGATGATGTCCAAGATTTCACATTCCTGAAAACAGAGGAAAAGAAATGTTTGATTAACAGCAAAAGCAATGCACAGAGCAGGACAGCAAGCAGCATCCCAGTCCTGTCCCACTCACATCTGGTCCTGGAGGCCCCACAGGTCCTGGCGGTCCCTGTCAGACAGAAGCACAGAAGAGTTACAGGAGCAGTCAAGTCCTATCTGTGGGGTACTCTAATGATAGCTTGCCAAGCAATGCAGAGTTGTGAAATGCCTCTTCCCAGTTGCTGAACTCTGCACTGGGCCTGGAGCAGGGATATCTGCTAATTTGCATGATGCCCTGGTGCTGCACGGAGGTGGAAGGAGGAGATCCACTTCCACAAGTGCCATGTACACCCAGGTGGGAAGGCAGCAAGCACACACAATGTGTGCATGGCTTGGTGCTGCTCCCAGAGCACCCAGAGCATGGATGGACGAAGGGATGGTGGGATGCATACCACTGGGGCCAACCCTGCCAGGGTCCTTACTTACCGGAGGACCTTCACGTCCCCTGTGGCCCTTTGCTCCTTTGATGCCACTGGGCCCAGGGGTCAGGTTCTGGAATGAAAACAAAACCACAACTCATAAATCTATGTGCGTCAGGGGGCAGCACCTTTCCCTTCTGATGTCTGATAAGCCCTGCGTCACCACTGAGATGTTATCTGAGGTTGCTGTTCCCAACTAAATGAGGACTTAGAAGGGACACTGGGGAAATCTCCCTCCACGGGGCAGCGATAAAGCTCAGATCACCAGTGCCATCATCATCAATGCCACCTGGAAGCGTACAAAGCCTTGCAGAGGTGATGCCTTCCTCAGCCTAACAAATGTGGAGGTTTGCCAGCTGTTGGACACAAAATGAACACCTGGAGGGAGCTCCCCTTGCTATCCATCAGTCACTGCTCAGTGGCAAAAGGCTAAAGATTTACAAAGTCTGATGGGCTCTGGCCCATCATTGCCCAAGGCTCCTGCACTGCGCTCACAGGAAAAGAGGATTCAACTTTGCACAGGTTACTCACATCATTGCCAGGGTCACCAGCTTCCCCTTCATCACCTTTAGGTCCGACATAGCCTTTGGTTCCCTGAAAAACAGTATGGCTGAGATTGCTGTGTGTCTGACTGCTGTTAGTGTGGTGAAGTTGATGCTGGCATGTGGCGACCTTGTGAAAGCTGGCTTGGGACAGAGTGGAAAGCAGCACATAGGCTCCCCAGCACCAGATCTCAGCGGTCTTGAAGAAGAGAACTTCTTAGGTGGCTTTCATTGCGACAGAATCACGGAATCATTTAGGCTGGAAAAAAATCTCCAAGATCTAATCCAACCATTAACCCAACACTTAATCAAGCCCCCAGCATAGCATCAACCAGCTCCCCTGGGTGACACTCCCAGCCCCAAACTCTGGCTCTGGGACTGCTTCAGAGAGCACCAAGCTCAAGCTGCTGCACAGTCACAGCAGGACACTTCTGCTGGGACCATCCACTGCAGGAAGAGGTAGGCAGAGGGAAAAGAGAGTTTTGGAGGAGAAGGTTGCTTTAGGAAGTCCATTCCACCATGTAGGTGATGCAGAAGCTCCAAGTGCGAAACCACCACCAAGGGCAAATCCTGTGTGGCCAAGGAAGCAGCACACTTACGTTAATGCCAGGGTTGCCTCTGTCTCCTGGCTGCCCCTGGGGATGCAGAAAAGGAAGCATGTTAGGTTGGACAAGTAGACATAATGGTATTACTGTTTCAAGGCAGCACAAAAAACTTACAGGGGCACCTGTGAATCCAATTGTGCCATTCCCAGGAGGACCATCCTCTCCCTGGAAAGGAAGGCAGACGTAGATGAGATAAAGGAATGTAGACACCTCAGACAGCATGGCAGCAGGATGCTGGTCTCCTCAGACAGTGTATCTCCCCAGCAGTACCACTTACCCTTTCTCCCATCAGCCCAGGGTCCCCAGGCAGCCCAGGTGCTCCAGGCAATCCCTTTGGGCCCTGGAAAGGGCAGAAGAAGGAGTCAAGCATTACATAACATCATCTGAGCTGGGAAGACAATGACTTCTGAGGCAACCAGCTACGAACATGAGTCCACCATGGAGGTATTTTGCTTATACAAGAGCAATGTGAGGATTTAGATTAAATGTCAGAAAGAAGTTCTTTACTCAGAGGCTAGGGAGGCCCTGGCACAGATTGCCCAGACAGGCTGTGGCTGTCCCATCCCTGGAGGCATTCCAGGCTAAATTGGACAGGGCTTGGAGCAGCCTGAAACAGTGGAAGGTGTCCCTGCCATGGCAGGGGATGGAACAGGATGTTCTTTAAGGTCTGTCCCAACCCAAACTGTTCTAGGATTTTTATGAAAGCCAACAGCCGTGCTTGGCTTCCTTTTTCTCCCTGACCTGGAGATCAAACCTGCTGGCAGAATCAGGTGGCTGCCCCCAGAGAGCATTTTCCCCAGCTCCTGTGATGAGAAACTTGTGTGGTTTGTGGTGAGGCTATAACCTCTCCAAGAAATGACCTGTGGGAGGTGGGGGAAAAAGGTAGCTGTGGCCTTAAGGACCCATGGAAACACCTGGATCTGTCTGCCAGGAAGCCAGTACTGGAGCCTGTAGCAATAGGATCCATAGAGTTCCAGTATCCACAGGATTTGAGGAAAGCCCTAACGGGCAACACCTGCTTCTTGTCCCTGCATTCCCTCCCTGCAGAAAAAGCAATGATGAAGCAGCACTGACCTCACTGCCGGGAGGGCCATCATCTCCTCTGTAGCCTTTGGGTCCTGGAGGTCCGGGCTCACCCTAGGGAAACACAGAGAGCTGTCTCAAAGAGGGATTCTCTGGCTGCCACTCCTGCCCTGAGGGGCTGGTCCCTTTGTTTCATGATTTGATGGGTAGAGGGGGGACATCAGTGAGTCAGCTCCACCTTGGACAGCCCCAGAAAGGACCTACAGATGAGGATTAGTACTGATGGGGAGGTGCTTCAGGAGGTGTGCTTGGCTCCTCCTTTTCCTCCTTCCTCCATTATGGCATTTTCTCTGCAAAACCCCATGGGAGGTAGATACCTGCTGAGCATGAACAAAACCCAAAATCTTTCTAGGTCAAGGTGTGACACTGCAGGTATGGGCTGAACATCAAGTGCTTTCAGTGACAGCTGAGGCCCTCAAAACCGTTCCTCTTTTTCAGAGCTCAACCCATTAACAGAGGACGTGGTGAGAAAAGGACCAAGGAGGATGGGGTGATACTTTCCAGCATCAAAGCACAGCTGTGTGGCACAGTGGCACCTCATCGTGACAGAGGTGCCCCTGGAGGATCATCCTTGGTGCAAGCACATCCCCCTGAAGGTGACACAAACCTCGCCATGCCTCACAGCTTGGACGCATCTGGGTCACAGCCAAGCTGGCTCTGGGGAATTTCTGTCCCCAGGAGGCTGCAGAGCCCTGGCAGCATGTGCTGGAACAGACCAAGCTATCATGCTGCCACATCCCATCTGGGCAGCAGCCGCTCGCTCCACCAGCTGCAGGGCTGGCCAGAGAGAGCATGAGATAGGAGAAGAGGCGGGAGGAGGGTTCTTTTCTCTGAAAGCTCCACAGATGCCCAAGGGAGTCCCTCCACTTTCTGCTCAGTGCCCACAGCCCTTTGTAGGGTTTGCTTTTCAGGAGTGGGACATGATGGTGGACAATGACTGGGTAGTGATGCTCTGGCATCACATCAAATGTTCAGGCAGCATTTCATGTAGAGCTGGGTGTGCAACCAGTCCCCAGGCAATAGAGAGGACAGAGGGATGCAGAAAGCTGGTGCCAAACATCCGTACATGCCTTACACACCCTTCTTCCAAGGAAAGGTGTCCTTGTGGGTATAGAAATCTTAAAAACTCACAGTGCAAAGCACTGAACTGCTCTGAGGCATGTGACCTTATTTCTGCTCAAAAGTCCATAAGAGAGAAATCTTGGAAGGAAGGACGGGAAAACTTGTGATCCTTCACGCTGCCAAGGCTGGAACCCCAGCACCCTTGGCTCACTCTGGCCACTCTCATCCTCACTGCAGCAGCACAGTGCAAATCCCTCATGGCCCCAGAATTTATGATGGATGACACAGAATTTCGAGTGAGGAAATCTTGTCCACTACTTCTCTGGGTGCAAGAAGGACCCGACAGAAGGGATGGGCACCATAGCCAGGAATAGAGAAGGGCCACCAAACCTGTCCATGACTCTCAGGGAAAGAGCACACTGGCCTTCAACTTCTCTCAGATAGAAACAGGATGAAAGGGAACCACAGGTTAGCAGGAGCACTTTAACCCTGCCAAAAGAAACACACTCCAAGGTCCAGAGCTTGCAGATAACACAGCTTGAAAAATACTTGTGTTTGCCAAGGTCCCAATCTTACCAAAACCAAATTAAGCATTTATTTTTAATTTGGCCAAACACAAGCACTCTTCCTCAGCTCATGGAAAAATCATGCTCACTTTGCAATTGCTTTTCAAATCTCCCTGGAGGCGTAGGAGCGCTGTGGCAACCTCCGGCCTGGGGAGGCACCAGAGCTGCTTTTGTAATGCTTCCCTCTCTCACAGGGGTTTGACTCAAGTTCAGTGGTGGGGAGGGAAAACTGCTTGCCCGTAGGCTCAGTGACAGCAGGGAAACCACACTTTCTCCTCTCCTCCCCAGCAGCAAAGGCTGGCTGGAAGCAGGATCTATCCAGCCTGGCTCCCCACCATGTTTGCATCAAACTTCTTGAACTTGGTAGAGGAATGTGCCTCTGCCACACAGAGACCAGCTCCAGCCCCAGCCTCTTTTGCTGGCAGCAGCCTGCAGCACTGATCAGTGGATCATTGCATGCACACATCCTAACAGCTGCCTTCCCACCAGGGCCACGTCCCAAAAATATACACCTGAGCAAGCTGGATGCTGCCAGATTCTCTTTGGTTGCGGCAGGATTTCAGCTCCGTTACATGATCTGGACAACATGGCAACACTAGGACCTTAACAATTCTCCTGTGGGGATTTGGCGCTCTTTCCTAGCATGAGGCACATCCAAAGGAAGCCCAGCTCCAGGCAAGCACAAGCCTGGCACAACCACGGCCTCTCTCCAGGATGTGGCACAGTGCAAGTGGAGGTCACTCATGCTGGGGACAATGTGAATGCAACAGTCACCCCTTAATGGCTGTTCTGCACTCCAGATCTTCTCCCAGGGCTCTCCAACACTTGGCCAAGCAGAAAGGAGTTTAAAAGCTATCTCTCATTTGTCTGCATCCTGGTCTTCATGCTTCACCTCTCGTGGGAGTCCTGCTCCGCTAGTATGGGAATGTTTATCTTGATATATTCCTCTGTCTTGGGATCCACCAAAACTCTGATGGTGTGGGTAGAAGGGGATCTGTCCTACAGAGCCCGATCCAAGGGTGATGTCAAAGAGTGTTTGCTCAGTTGCGAAGATCCTCTTGGCCATTGCAATCAGTGCCATGGCCATGAAGGATTGACCCAAAACCACCTCCAGACTCCAAGTTATCATCTGGGAAGAAAGAACCTTCAACTGTGCAGAGGACAGAAGCCTTTCTCAGACTGGAGGTGGCCAACCCTGCTCTCCAGCAAGCTCATGCAGCCTAAGATCTGTTCCTTGAGGCACACAAGGCACAGGCAGATCCCAGAGCAGGAGGGCCACACCTTGCAGTCAGCAGACTTGAGGCACGCTGGCTCTGGGAGAGGCTGTCTGTGTAGGACGCCAGGGGTGTCAGGGACATTGCTGGGGCCACGTCAGGATATCCTCACTGACACAAGATGGCTCACTTACACCCCTGACTGAGGTCAGCAGCTTCTGGCCCCAAGCCTGAATATTTTGTGTGTAGCTGCAGCTTGCATCTGCCAGTTTCCAGTTCTGTCAGATGTGTTGACATCCGTTTCCATGGGGTTGGGAAACGGTGTGCAGGATGTTCTGCCCACAGCCCAGCAGCCAAATCTCCATTTATTTTGTCCCTGTTCATATCCTTGGTTCTCATAGAAATCCCTGCTCTTCTTCAGCTTTGCTTCCTGGTATGGGAGATGCTAAGAATGTGCCCCAAGATGCTAAAGATGCTGTGGCATCAGTTAAATCCCTATCCCACTTTCCCTGGTGTCCAAACCACTTCTGTCTGGGATCCAGACAGTTGAACTAAGCTCTTACCTGGTCGCCAGGTGGTCCAAGGGGTCCTTCCCGCCCTTGGTCACCAGGTGGTCCAGGCTCTCCCTGAAAACAACACAGAGGGCATGAGAAGCACAATGAGGAGCAAGTGTGGGTGCAAAGAGACCTGTGTGCAATGGGGAACAGTGGTGCAGCACAATGGGATGGAAATGCAGTCATCCAAACAGGCAGGGGTTTGAGGTGGATTAGGAACTGAGCAGGGAACTGTCAGAGATGGAGAAAGATAAAGACAGGCTAGTGTGGCCACCTTGAATCCAAGAAGATAACCCTAACAGGAAGGCCTTGTGAAGGCCTTGCATCTAGGGGACATTTTTCAGCCCATTTTGTGCCAGAAGAGCAAAAGTGTGGAGAGATTCATCTTCTGCAGATACAAAGACTTGGCCCTGGACCCAAACCAGCTGCACTCTGTACCCATGCCTGCTGTTCTAGAGCAGCTCCTGTCCTGGGGAGTCTGCATGGGGAGGAGCTCAGCTTCTAGGATAGCTGCATCCTTCCTCCAGCCTGCTATCTTTATGGAGCTTAGGGGATTTCCATGGGAATGAGCCATAGATGAAGAGAGAGACACTCTCACCTCTCACTGCCAATGTTCCCCCCTCTCCTTTGCTAACACTTAGAACTCTTAGCCAGGGCTGTTTGCAGAGAACTGACAGCCCAGAAGGGCACAGAAAACCTGAGTCTCGGTGGTTTTGCACTCCAACAGTTCCAGTAGAAGGAGATACCGTATGGACATGGCTCAGTTCCCTTTCACTGAACAGCCTTCCACCAACCCAGCAGAGCCACATCCCAACATGGCAGTGTGCCTGCCAAACCCAGGCTGGCTCTGCAGCACCTTCTCTATCCAGACCCATGGCCAGGAACAAGCAAGTCAGGGAGGCAGAGAAGAGGGGAATTTGAGGGAAGCAGTCAAGAGGTTGGTGACCTAAAGTTGTTGTTTGCAACCTAGAAGTGTCCAGATGCATAAGCCAAACAACAAATATAAAGCACAACTTCCAAATGGCCCTGAGACGTTTCTGGCAAGGTTACATAGCTTCATACTTGGACTCAAAGTTGGAAGGAAGCAGACCATCGTCTGCTGAACAATTTAACTGCAGGACACTGGCGTGCCTTCATCTCCTGCACATCTGCCCTGCACACCCTATGTGGAAGCAGTGATGGTCCCTGAGCAGTAAACAAGGAGGGGGAGGCTGCCAGAAGCCCCCTGCCAGAGCTGCCCCTCCCCTGCTCCTCTCCAAGGCAGACCTCTGACCCACCCCCCCCACCCCACCCCCCCCCGCCGCCCAAGCTAGTGCTGGGTCCTGGCAGTCCTCGCTGCAGGGACAGGTGATGAGTGCTGCTACGGTGGATGGAGATATGGAATGCTGCTGTGGAATGCCCTGGTTCCCACCACCCCCACCCTGCACAGAGCTCCCCTTGCCCCTCCCCATGATGTGTGGCATGGCTGTCACTTGCCACATGTTTGTCCTGGCCTTCGGAGGGTTCCTGCCTGTCCCTCCCACGCTCACGCTTGATGACTCATCCCAGCAGGCTGGAAACATACTTTCCTAGTGACTCCCATTCAAAAGGGGAGGGAAGTGTTCCCCCTTCCATCCACACCCACTCATTCTCCCCTTCTGCTGGTAGTACCTGTGCCCTCCTGCCCAAGCCACAGGTAGCCTGCACAGTCCCTGAGCACACAGAGGAGGATGCCTTGACTCTTTCCTTTCCATTAACTAGTTTTCCTTCTGTGTGGAAGGAACTGACAGCTGTTCACCTGCTCTTGGCTTGCTGGGCATGCTCTCCTCTGGGTTTTGGCTGTTTGGTGATTACCTGCCCACATAAAGGGGCAATTTCTGGGGGACAACAGCAAGTCCCTCCCAGACTGGCAGGCCAAGGCACTGAGCTTGCCTGCTGGCCCACAGGCTGGTGGAGTTAGCCACTGGACACCTATTTCCAACCCCAGACATCACTCCACTTGCAAGAAGATACTGAAGGCTGCCCTGCAGGTGCAGTTACCGGCTGTCCTCTTGACCCACGGTCACCTGGCGAACCCGGGGGTCCCCTCTCTCCAGTGCTGCCCTGCAAAGAGAGGGTTGCATCACAAAATCAGGGCCTGCTCCCAGCAAGGTAAACCCCTCCCTCACTGCCCACCTCTGAGCAGGCTCAGCCTCAAGCCCCCTCCTCCTCTGTCAGGGGGAACCAGCCACTGCCCTGGGCAGAAGCGCTCTCACTTACCCGTTCTCCAGGAGGACCATCCTCACCTAGAGCACCCTGTGGAGAAACAAGAGGGGTGGTCAGGGGGTGGGGATAGCAGCAAGGACATGCAGGGGCATCACAGGTAGAGAACTCACCTCGTCACCAGTCTCTCCTGCTGGTCCAGGTTCACCCCGGTTCCCAGGAGCACCCTGCAAGACACAGGGGTGCAGATGAGAAGTCAGACAGTTTTGGAGCAAATCCCTGCACACTTGAAGAGGCTTTGGGCAATCTCTGCTTCAAAGCCAGGCTGGAGCAGGGGTCCTCGCACAGACAACAGAGGATGTTCACACAAGGGTGCTTCTTCACCCACCTTCTCTCCAGGGTTGCCAGGAATCCCCTGTCGGCCAGGCTTTCCGTCATTTCCAGGCTCCCCCTTCACAAGAGCACAAGGCACCATCAAGATTGCATCCAGCAGCGGATTTCAGCTCCTACAGCACTGAGGCTGCCAGGAGCCACATTGCACCTCAAGCTTCTTTCAGGGTTGTGGTGTGTCCCCATCCCAGCAAATCCCTCCCTACTCCACTCCCTTTTCACCTTTTCACGGCACTCCCTTGATATCCCGGGGATGGTTTGTGCCAGGCTTATGGGCACCCACAAACCTTGGGCACACTGTGGGCGATGAGGGCCATCCTCTAGTGAAGAGGACAGTTTGAACAGGGTTTGGAGCAACCTGGTCTAGTGGGTGTCTTTCTCCTTGGCAAGGGGGTGGAATGAGGTGGACTTTTAGGTCCCTTCCCATCCAAACCATTCTTATTCTGTGATAGGCTTACTCCAAGCAGTGCAAAAAATTTCCACCTCTCCCTCCTGCAGAAGAGGGCTCCCAGCATCCCTGCTCTGTGTGAAGCTGGGTAGAACAACTCACCTTGGCTCCCTTGGGTCCGAAAGCACCAGGATCTCCCTTCGGTCCAGGTGGGCCTTGAGCTCCCTGTTGAAATTAAGGGTAGCATCACTGAAACTTGAACTGGTGACACCACCTGCAGGGAACTGGCCATGGACTGAGCATCCCAGCAGCCTGACAGGCAGCTCCCAGCTGGGATGGACAGGAGGGACAGGGCCAGAAGGGACCCCTGCACCATGGAGCCGTGCAGGCAATGGCACACCCACATTGTTGAAACACTTCTGAAGCTCAGTGGATAATGACAGAAAAGGTGGTTTTGGGCTGCTGTAACTGGACCACAGTGACACTGGTGCCACCACAAATGTGTCATCCCAGGAGTGTGGAAAAAGCACGGAAATTGGGGAAATGCAATGTCAGTGAGCTCCATCCCAAGGCAACTGGGGACAGCTTCCAGGCAAGGACAAGGCACACTCCTCCAGCGTCAACCCCAAGGTGCCATGCCTGGGATAAGCATTGCACATTTCCAAACAGTTCCCTATTTCCACACACCATCATGGCAGAGCCATTCACTTGCATGCAAGGGGCACCCACAGAGTACCTACATCGAATCCAGGTGAGCCTTTGCAGCCAGGTAATCCAGGGTATCCAGCTTCACCCTGTCAGGCAGCCAAATCAGGGGTCCCAATGAGTGACACTCATGGAAAGACCCCATCCATCATCCCAGACCTGTGGAAGGAATATTGCAGCCCCATTCCTGGCTGGCAGATGGATGGCCCTGTGAGGAGGGAACTCCACTGCCCCACAGGCTTCATCCCCACAGATGTTTTTGGAGGGGCAAAAGCCAGGGTGCTCAGGCTGAGCAAAGTGCCCTGGAGCAGAGATTTACCTTCATGCCATCTATGCCATCAATTCCACGCCTGCCTTTCTCACCCTGGAACAGAACACAAGGACCATGAAATGATTTCCAAATTCCCAATGCCTCCTAAACATCAGAGAAAAATGCTGCAAAAACAGAGTCTAACCTTGGCTCCTTTGGCTCCTCTTGAGCCCTGAGGAGGGAATGAGAGAGGTGTCAGATGCCCAAGCAGAGCAGGTCTGTCTGCCCACACCATGCAGTCCCCACACCAGCTCAGTCTGAGGCATTCAGCACTGTTCTGCACACCACTGGGTCCTGCTGGATCCCCGCTCCTGGCTCAGGCAGTACCAGCAGAAAGGGTGGATGTGGGGGCACACAGCAGACCCCAACAACATGCAGCTGCAGGGCCAGCCCAAGATAACCATGCATGGAAACACAGGGATCTCCCCCAAACATCCCTGCTGACCTCACCTTTTCTCCTCGGCTTCCTTTGTCACCCTAGAGAGGAAAGGAGAAAGGGAAATGGGAGAATGAGAACACTTGCAACACAAAGTGTGTGGCCCACCTCTGGAACATCTCTGAAAGCCTGCAGTCCCACATACCTTCATTCCTTGGTAGCCAACAGGTCCCATGTCTCCTGGCCTGCCCTAGGGGACAAGAACATAGTGTAAGAGGCAGATACAGTCACCACCATGGGACAACATCCTCCAAGACTCTTGATATGGGGCTCAGCTGCCATTCTGTCACACAGCAGCCTCTCTCATAACTCTGCTCCTTGTTTTCCTGGTCTGGGAGCACAGGATTGTTTTGGAGGACCAAGAGGACTTGCCTTCATCTCCACCATCTCCAGCTCTTCATGGAGGTGAGGGAAAATGGGTGCTTGGGGATACATCATTTGGGATGAATGGGAAGGGTAGAAGACCCTTGGGAGGTAAAAATGCATGGCATGGCATTCCAATTTGGGAACACACCAGATGGGTAACTGCATGCTCACGTGTGTGGGCAAGATGCGCATCCCAAAAATAAGTGTGCCTAATAAAACAAAAGAGGGAGGAGGAGGGAAATAGTTTCCTCATGCTCTCAGGTTATTTACCAAAGGTTTCCCTGTAACACTGCTGTGCTTGTTGTGTCAGAGGACATGGGAGGGAGCCCGGAGTCCACCCCTGGGCTGGCACACATGAGTCAGAGACGTGTCCTGCAGGAGGGCTGGCTATTTTGGGTGAGGAACAAGGAAGCCTTGTAGCAAGAGGAGGAGCCACCCCACTGCACAGCATGACTGCACACCCCATAGAAACAGGGTGATGCTGGTGAGGATGCGCCTGAGAGGTCTGGCCAGAAGCAGCCAAAAAACAGCTCCTGTGCAAAGTCACCAGGTCTGGTCCTTCACTTACTGGGTCTCCAGCCTCTCCTTTCTGGCCGGGAAGACCTGGCTTGCCTCGTTCTCCCTGCAATACAGGACAGAAACACAGTTAGTTCATAATCCCCAGGAACAGAATGATGACCTATTGAAAGAAGAGCAGGGAGGATGGGAGCAGAAATGCTCTATGGATACAGGGAGCAGATGGTGCTGGCCACATGGGAGCATGGTGTGGGTTCATGCCCCACAGATGACCTTGAAGGCCTTTTCCAATCTTCATGGTTCTATGTAATGTTTCCAGGTCTCTGAGCATCCCCAGTGAGCTCATCCCACTGTCCCCGTCCCACAGCACAGCCACAGAGAGTCCCTCACCTCATGGCCAGGGTCACCAGGAGGTCCGGGGGGCCCTCGGGGAGGCTGCAAGAGAGAAGTGTGGGTTAGACCAGCCTGAGGCACGGCCTGGGACCACATGGATAAGAGGGAAGGGGACAGGGCTCTCAAAAGCCTGACTCACCTGGCACTCGAAGGAGCAGCACTGCACAGAGGGAAGGAGGAAACAGCATTAGACAAGGAGGCAGCAGCAGGGTCAGGCTGCACCCTGCTTGGGGGGCCTTCACAGGATGACAGGGGTTGCCTGCAGGGCAGGACTGTGCCACCAAGCCCCCCTTAGCCATGGGTGACCCACAGGGGACAGGCTCAGTCACAGGGGGACACTCACCGATTGCTCTGTGTTGAGTTTCTGCAAGACAAGAAAGCAAGGAGAAGGAGTTTGAGAGGAACAGGGGGGCCTGGGGAGGGGATGGGGTGGGGAGGGGGCAGGCAGTGCTCACAATCATGTCGATGATAGTGTTGATGGTCTCCTCCACATCAATCTCCCGGGTGGGCTTCAGGCTGGTGGCGGTGAAGTTGCGGCGGTAGGCATGGTCCGTGGCGATGATGTTCAGCCGCTGGTCCTGGGGGTGGGGAGGGGAGAGTGAGACCTGCAGGCATCTGTGAAGGCTCTGAGTGTCCCTCCTTTGTCACACCAGGGGTCTCATGGTCCCACTGGGGATCCCCTGCTGGGAGCATCCCTGCTGTGTGGTCCCTACCAAGTGATTGGGTGAGATGGCAACGGAGAACACTTTGATCCCCAGGAGTTTGGCTTCATTGGCAGCATCGTCCAGGCCTCCGCAGGGCTCCTTGTAACCTTCCAAGGGATGTCCATCAGTCACCACAATCAGGTATTTATTCTCCTTGTGATGGGAACCACTGGAAGGGTTTAAACACAGGATTTAATGTTGAAAGGATTTAGCTGGAGAGGAGTGGTTTGGACATCTGGGGACTCTCGCTTCAGGCAGTGCCCCAGCCTGTGGTCAGGGTGTGCCTCATCCTAGCAAAACTTGTGATTTCCTTTCCCCGCTGGGGACAGCTCTGCACAATGCACAGGGATTCCCAGCATAGAAGCTCCCACCCTCCACCCACCAGAACCACACCACCCAGATGTGCCCACTGCGGCCTCGCTGCCTGACCCAATAAGCAGCTCCTCGATGCCACGCTTGATGGCACAGTCAGTGTAGGTGCCCTTCCCGATGTAGTTAACGGCCGACACGCGGTTCTTCAGCTCGCTTTGCCCACTGGGCATCGGCGTGAGGCTCTTGATGAGCACCACTTCATCACTGTAGTGCAGCGCTCCCGCATTCCACACCAGGTTGCGGTCGCAGCGGTAGTACCTGCATGGACACACCGGGACACGGGGTTCACTTTGCTCGCGCCAGCATAGAAAATGCAAATCCTCTCCAGACCAGGAATTTGCCAGGGCTCCCCACTCTCCTGCAAAGCTGGGACAAGCTTCCCCTCAAAGTACAGCACGGGACCCCATGGCAGCTTGTCCCATGGGTAGAAGGGCAAAGCAATGCAGTGGGTGGGCATCTGCAGGGATCAAACAGCTTGGCAGAGAGGCTTCTGGAAGAGGTGCTAGGGCTAGAGCTGGACAGGAGGGACTGAGCCATACAGCCAGGTGTGTGTGTGTGTGTGTGTGGAAGGCAGATAACCACTGAAACACCCCGCAAAGAGGTTTTCCACTGCCTGATGTGTTAAAATCAGAGAGGGATGCCTCCCCCAGAAGTATGCTGTGACTTAGGGAAGGATGAGTGTGTGTTGCAGCCCTGTCTTGTGTGATGACACATCCAGCACCTGTGACTCTTGGGACAGAGGCATCACCTGTCTTTTGGCCACTGCCCCAGAAAAGGTCTTTTCAGGATACGGGAACTAATCCCAAAGTAAGCGGAGGCCAGTCACAAAGGAATGGTGATGCACATCTTCTCTCTGCACAGCAGGAGCTGTCCCAAAGCCACCTGAGCCTCATCCACAGCTGTTCCCTCCATCCTACCACAGGACTGAGCCTAGGGCCTTGCACAGGGGAGAGTGATGCTGCTCTGATGGAGGCCTGGCAAGTTGTTCCCAAGCACAAAGCTCCTGGTCACTCAAAGCCTTGAGAGACATGGAAGGGCAACACCCTCCTACCCATCCCGAGATAGGGCATTGCCCTTCCAGCTGGTGCAGCACTGGGACATCTCCATAGTGCCCCTCTGGGCACAAGCACACATCTCCTGCTGCCCTGAGGAGCTCAGCAAGATCCCTGTGATTCCAGGACTTGTGGTGGTCCTGTGCATCCCTGGATCTCCTGCCCACAGCCAAGCCCAGCACCACCCCCTTTGGGATCTGGGAGTTTTGGTGCACCTGGGCATCCCTGCCTAGCCTTCCCTTGGTCAGACCTGGTTTGTTGGCTGCAGAGGCGGGTGAGCAGGAGGCAGATAAAGAGCTGGGGAGTGGGGTGGGTAAGGGGCACCAGTGGCAAGGGAGGGTTTGTTCTGCAGGGTGTCTGTGAGTGCTGGGTTTAACCCCAGAGGTGTCCAGCAGCCACTCATACATCCAGGTGGTTCTGGGCCTCAGCACAGGGACTAGCATCACTTTGACACTGCACAATAACCACACAGCCACCCGGAGGTATGGGGTTGGGCTACTGTGTCTGTTGCTCCAGCAGTTCCTGTCCTTCCCGAGGCTGAGTGCAAGCAGCCCTGCTAAAGCCACACTGCTGCTGTCAGAACAGACAGAGCCAAAACAGAGCAGCTGAGGACCGGGAGAAGAAGGAGAGGCTCCCATCCCCCTCCTCAGCATGCCTGTTTTCCTTCTTTCCTTCTGTGGACTGACACAGAGGGGGATCTCAGCATCCCACCCGGCAGCAGGCTCCATCCCCCAAGCAGCCCAGATAAATCCCCGGGGGATGTACCTCCTGGTTAGCTTATCAATGAACCGGTTGGTGAAATCTTTCACTTGGGTAACCAGGTCCCCAAAGGGTTTCACCCTCAGAGCAACGCTCTCTGAGGTGTCCAGGACGAAGAACAGGTCCACAGGGCAGTCTGGGAAGAAGTGGAGAGGGAGGAATTGGCCAGCCGTCCTGCTGCATAGCCTCCTCCTCTCAGGCGTCCTGCAATGCCCACCCCGTTTCCCTCCTAGCAGGCTCCTGGGATCTGGGCTAAGGGGAATGCTCTCACATATTAACCCCCTTGGCATCAAGAGTAAGCAAGATCACCTTTTCAGAAAACATAATTTTGTTGCATTTAACATTTTCCTATACTTACTTTCCTGTTTGCATTCAAAGGATGTTTTTGCAAGACCTATACTACTTGTTATACCAAATAACATGCAGCTGTAGGAACCACTCAAAAATATGAAACCCTTTTAGCAATCAATGCCATAAGAAAGTAAAAATTTTCTGACATGTCCTGCCAAAAATATAATTTTAAGAAAGAGCAATAACATAAATTTCCCTTAAGAGACAGCATTCAGCCCAGAATAGTTCCAAAAGCTGGACTTGTGGTATCTGCTCTTATCCCCCTCTCCTGCATCCCACTGTTACTGGTAACTCCCGACCAGATAGAGTCAAGGAAAAAGAGCCAAAAACCATGAATGTGGGCGCTTCTTGCAGATCGCTCTCTAATCTTACACTGGTATCCTCAGCAAGCCCGAACGTCCTGACAAATCTGCGGTGTGACAGCAGCAGAGGCATCTGCCCTGGAGGGAAACAGCAGACAGGCTTCTCTGCTGATCCCAGGAAGGAAAAGCATTCCAGGCTTACCTTCTGCACTTGAGACTTGGGTGATGATTTCTGGGGGCTGAGCACATGAGCCTCCCCACAGGAAGCCAGCCGGCAGCAGTAGAGTGAGCAGAAAGTCTCGCAGCTTCATGTTTCACGGTTCAGATTACCATCGAGCTGGATCCAAGGGAAAAAGCAGAGGAGAACCCAGCAGCTGAGCGAGGCCACAGTCCGGAGGCAGGAGTCGCTGAAGATTTATTTTTTTTAGTGCTTTCCCCTTGGTGTCTGTGGGAGGAAGAGAAGGCAGGAGGGTAAGGGTGAGGAGGAGACTTCTCCAGCCTGAGGACGGAGGGAGGGATCAGGGGATGTCAGCTGTGAGTCAAACTTAGGAAACATTTCTCCTTACCCTTTTTATGGATTTCACTGTACCTGCGATGGCAGCCCGGTCACCAGTGCTGGGGACCTCCACAAGGCTCGCAGGGAGCCCTGGAGCAGGCAGTGCCCAGCGCTGGGGCTTAACCTGCTGTCTTGGTCAGGGGGGCTTGGGACACCTGCCAGCACTTCCTCTCAGCTCCCAGGCCAAGAAAGCTGCTCCAGGGGGACAGGCATTCCCATCACACACTGACCTGCACAAGAGCTGGGTTGAGTTCTGCCAGGGCAGTCCCTACCACACAGCACAGCTTAGGTTGTCCCAGGCATGGGGGCACCATGGAGGCACAACACTTTTGGAGAAGCACTTTCTTCCCTGACTTTCAGGGCTTTCTGCTCAAGCCAGTCAGGAACAGGAAAGGCTTGTTCCTGAGGAGAAATCCAGAGTGTCACGCCAGACTGGGAACAGCCCTTATCCCCAGGTCCATGCTCAGGGAAGGGAGATGGGAACAGGGTCAAAGCTGTCAAGGCCAGGAGATAGAAGTGGGAGCACAAGTCCTTAGGAATATCTAGAGATGAGCACCTTTCCACTCTGTAAGGTGGCAGGAGAGCCTGAGGACCTCTACAGTGAGGCAGCCCATCTGCTCTTCATGGCCAGAGCTGGAGACAGACTGGACAAGTCCCAGGTCCTGCCCAACCCCCATCACGGTGGGACCATTAATTGCTATGGATGGGTGGGGGTAGAGGTGAAATCCCAATACAGCTGCAGCTGTAATTTGCTCCCAAAAGCACAGAAGGGCGCCAAAAACTGTCATTAAATAAAACGTTGATGGCTCCAAAGAGCAAAGAGTGAACAGCTGGCGCAAACTGTTTCCACCCAAGCTGGTGGCACAGAGGCAGCAGGAGATCTGCCACACTGGGGGACCATGCAGGGCTGCCACCACCTCTGTCACCCTGCCTGTCATCTGACAGGGTCTTTGTGGGGATGGTCAGGTGGAAACATTGCAGGTTTGGCTGTCAGAGGTGTCTCAACACAATTCAGAAGAACCCAGAAACTTCACTGATTACAAGTTAAAACAGTGGAGCAGCATCCAAAATCAGCAGAAAATAATCTGCAAACTGTGCTGAACCTCATGAACCCAAAAAATTCAGGCACCCTTTCTTCACCTCAACAGGAATTTGCTGTCACAGAAATAAGTGGAGTTGGAAGGGTCAAGGACCATTGAGTCCAACCAACTGCCCAGGCACTGAGGTGTGTTGGAAGATGTTCTCCAACAGAGCAAGCACACCCAGGGACACATCCTGCTGCCTGACACTTCATGGGGATCAGACCAGATCTGGCTCTCCAACACACCTCCTCAGGCTCCCACAAGGGAATTCTCCTGGGATTTTGAAAAACAGCCAGCAGCTCCCAGAAAGCAGTTGCTGGGATGGGACCTGTCTTCATGCATCAGCTCAGCAGAGTCATTTCCTCTTAGCTTTCTCTATTCCTCCTTCCCTTTCTCTCACAGGGGATTATCCCAAGCAGAAGAGCTGACCTCCCCCTCCCTGTGGGCAGGGAAAAGCAAACCCCTCTTGGGAGCCGCTCTGCAGAGCTGGAGCAAGTTGGAGGCCAGCTGGCCATGTCAGCAAAGACTTAGTGATCCTGGTATGGCCTGTGCAAGGCATCTGCTGACTGTACAATGCCCTGAGCAGCCACAGACTGTCAGACTCTGTATGCCCAGCAAGCTCCTCCCACCCTACTGGGGACCCCAGGTCCTGCCTGGAACCCAACCTGGCCCACCAGGGCTGTCATCAGTCATGATGTCCCATGAACATCTGAGTGGATGGCTGGACCGGAGCAGTGTCCAGCTTCCAAAGCATTTTAAATCATTGTCTTTTCCAGGCCTGTAGTGCTAAACCACAGCCAACAACCAGGAGCATCCCCAGGACATCAAATAGTCATTTCCTTGGAAAAGTATGGGCAAGTTCTGCAGGAAAAAAGTTCGCTCCCAAGTCACTTGAACTAGCAACATGCTATTGTGTCTCAAAATCCAACAACACTTGCCTGTGAAGGATGTCTCCATTCCCTTCCTCTTCAGATGAGGCCAGGGCAATTGAGCTCTATGGCTCTGTACCCCCTGATAGGAGCAGGGGACCTCCTCCATCTGACAGCCTCCCTCTAGGGTGCCATGATGATAGGTAAAAGAAGCCCCTACAGGGTGCCTAAGTGCCCAGGGAATGGGTGTTCACCTTCCCCGGTCCCAGACCACAGCACTGCAGGAAACTTTCAGTCCAATTCCAGACCAAGCTGGGTGCTGAAAAAAAGAGTGCACTTGGAATAGAATTTTTGCTTTTTCTCCTCCCAGAGTCTGAGAAAAGAATGCATTTGCTCTGATTTTCTGATATTAACTCTTCCATGTAACATTTTCTTCCCTTTAATCAAATCCACTTGGAAATGGAAAACTGTGCTTCCATAGGAAATATGGAAAGGAGATGAACTTAATTCCTATGGGAAAAGCCAGGATTGAACCCTTCAGTACATACAGAACTAAAGGGTACTTTGGAAAGCGGGTAAGGACTGAGTGCCAGGTTGCAGCTGGGGCTACTTTGTTTCCTCAGATGGTGCCTGGAGATGCCTCAGCTAGGGAATGCTGAAATTTCCCTGGTTGTAACCACACAAACCACACCAATGCCCTGACTGAGTCATCTTTGTCACCTTCCCCCCACTACTGGGGATGTGAGCATCCAGTGATGGAAATGTTTGGGATGATAGATGTTTCCATGTGTCTGGTAACCAGGGGCTGCACCTCCCCAGACTGGTTGGGACCCCAAGCTGTCTGTTCCAGCCTCCATCCCAGAGCCCTCCCCATCTCTGCTCAGCCCTGTACCACAGGAGCAGCCATGTTGCAAGCCCAGCGCTGTGCCAACCACAAACCCTGCTGGAAAGAATGTGGCCTCTGGTGCTTCTGATATGATAAATTATCGTGCTTCTGACATGATAATTTAGCTTCTCGCAGTGGATCTCTGCAGGGGGAGACAGCAGAGGAACCCCTCTGAGCAGGAAAACATCACATCTCAGAGGTCCCTGGGAGAATCTCACCATGGCAGAGCAGGCCTAAGGCAGCATCAGAGGGGAGTATGGCATCCACCCACCTGCAAAAACACCCAGTGGAAGAGACAACCCATCTTCCAAATCCCTTAATAGTTCTATGAAGTGGCCCCTTGGCACCCTTTCCTTGCCAAGGGCTCAGTTCTTGCAGTCCAGCTGGGACGTGGTGCTTCTCCAAACTGCTGACTTGGCACAAACTTCCCTGCTGTGCTGTTTGCCAGCTGCGTATGAACTGGGAGCCTTCCCTCCCTTCCAGCACCATTTGGGGCTACACTCTTCCCTTCCCAAACCACCTCAGGAGGTCACCACTGCTCCAGCGGGGATTTCCAGCTCCCATCCCTCCAGCATGTACAGGGTGGGAGGGTTGCCCTCTAGCCCACCCTGCAGACCCCTTCCATGCTGGCACAGCCAGGACACAGCACCGCTCCAGCAGCAAACCCACATCCCCACACCCAGGATGGTGCGTGCTGGGTTAATGTTTTCCCCATTACTTCACTCTGGCCTCTGTTCTTATGGAAAAAACCAAACCATCTGGTAGTAATATTTCCCTAATAGCTGTCTGAGTCTGTGGGAAAGCTTGGCTCAGCTTCTTAGGGAAGATGAGAGGGTCGAACGAGAGGGGGGGTTGCGGATGTGGAAGCTGGAGGAGAGGAGATAACGCTTTCAGAATCCTTCTGGGTCACCCCAGCACTTGCAGGGATCCTTGACTTGCAGGGCAGCCATGGGTGCCAGGATGTCAAACATTTGGGATACCCCATGGTGAAAGAGTCCCACTCTCTTCCTCTGTCCCACAGTGGGGGCTTAAAGGTAGGCAGCAAAATTTATTTCCAGGGCTTTCCCCTCTGCATCCATTTTACACTCAGGAAATAGAAACAGCCCAAAGGGTAGGGTTTGGGGATTTGGGAGCATCATTGTTTGGGAACTAAACCAGCTCAAACCAGAAAGATTAGCAGCATCTGCTTGTCCTCCTGTTCTTGAAGAACAGGCAGCACCCAGGGACATGTCAGCCTTGGGGATATCACTGGAGGAACAGGGGACAAAGGAACCCCCGCTTGTGGAGAACATCCAGGAAAAACTGATGGAAAAACACTAACCCCACCAGCAGCTGAGCAGGGAATATTGAGAATATTTTCCATTCTTCTGTGATAAAAGGCATGGCTTGGGAGATTCCTAGGCAGTGGAGAGTGCCTGCCAGGCTGGGCACATGTTCCCTGGGGAAGGTAGTCCCCAGGTGCTCAAGGAACAGATAAGCAGCTGCCAGATATGGCCCTGCCTGAGCTGGGGGAATGGCAAGCACTGATTCCACCCAGCCCCACACTCCCGGAGACCAGCCCACACCACGGAACTGCGAAAGGATGAGCTGTATGGGTTGAAAATCTGCTTTTCCTCTGCTGTGCATGGCAGCCCCACTCTCTGCACCTGAGTAAATGCAGGCATCAAACCCTAAAGCCTTGGGAAAGCCAGAGAAAGCATCTTCCTTGCTGGCTGCCCTCTGCCTTTCTCAGCTGGCTTCCTGGCATAGTACAGCATGAAGCCATAGTTTTCCATAGTTTTTCCATAGTTTTCCAAAGGGATGATCCACCCCAACCCAGGAGCTTGCACATGTTTAGCAAACTCCCAGAGGTTTACAGCAGCTACTTTCCAAGCTGTTTCTGCTCCCATTTTTATTAAGCATGCATGTTCACACACGTTATTTTTACCACCTCAGCAGCCGTCCAGGCTCTGGGTGTGGCTGTGCCCTTCTAGAGCAGTCCTGGGAGACAGTAAGGCATGCAGCCCAGCTCCCTCCACACCAGAGCCAGATCCAGCTGCAGCCTTTTCCTAGAAGGATGAAACAAATCAGCTACCCTTCCTGGTAAGAATACCTTCCCAGCCCAGTCCAAGCAGTGCCGAGCATATTCCTTGGATCTTTCACAGACAATGAGGAGCAAATGCAAACCATCCAGACATGGAGAAGGAGGAATGCCTTTAAACTGAAAGTAGGTTTTGGTTGGATAGGTAGAAGGAATCCTCCCCCCTGTGAGGGTGGGCGAGCCCTGGCACAGGGTGCCCAGAGAAGCTGTGGCTGCCCCTGGATACCTGGAAGTGTCCAAGGCCAGTTTGGACACTGGAGCTTGGAGCAGCCTGAGATAGGGGAAGGTGTCCTTGCCCAGGGCAGGGGCAAAATGTGATGGTCTTTAAGGTCCATTCTAATCCAAACCATTCTGTGGTTCTAGGATTGCCCTCCTCAAGCCTATTTTCCTTGTTTCATGCAGCCGATCCCAGCACAAACTTCAGCCAGGGGAATCCCAGCAGGGTGTAAAGATAAGCATCTCTCCTCCGGAATTTTATTATTTTTTAGCAGCACAGCCAAAGGTAAACAGGCTGTTTTAATCTCCAAACATTCACCCCCTCAGCATGAAGCCATGGAGCTGCAGTCAGCACAAAGGGCTGGATGCAATGGACAGGGCTGTGAGGCCTCTGCACCCTTAAATACTATCAGTGGGGCACAGAAGCTTCCTCTGGCAGAGGTTAAGCCAGTGCATCCAGATGGTTCACATCCCTCTGGATCCACCTCTCCAGCCTGGGCAGGGATTCAAGCCCTCTGCTGTGGTGGGTGGACACAACAACCTTTGGGGGGTGTTTGCACACACAGCCCCACTGACTCCTTCCCCAGGGCTGCTGTCACCCGGGGATGGCTCTGGCTCTGGCTCTGGCAAAAGTCTCCCAACTCAGCAAAGGCCATGGAAGGTGCCTCATGGACAGCCCAGGGCTTTCAGGGAGGTGGGAAAGGAACCTTGAGCCACATTTCCCAGAATACTGCTCTCAGTTGGTGCCACCCTGCTTTAGGGTAGTCTCCATGGCGCTGATGCTCTGGGAATGGGATAGGAACAGCCACAGAGGCTTTTCTCTAAGTGAAAGCATACAAACAATTCCTGGGCAGGAGAAACCCAGAAAACCTAGTTTTTAGTTAAAAGTGGGTGCCAGGCCTAGAGCTGTATGTTGTGGTCGACTTTGTGGCTTGTCAGGGAGCAAGACTGGGCACCCCAGCCAGTAGCATGCCAGGGGTGGCACAAACAAGGGAAGGATGACTTCCAGGTTCCACAGAGATTTGGTATTGCTGCTCCCTGGAGCTGAGCAAAGGTTTAGAGAAGGGTGAACTGCCCTGCCTGCCTGCCCACAGCCCCTTCACTGGGCCAAATGGGAGCAGGGGTGATGTGCACTTGGAAAATCTAATTTCAGCTGGAGAAAAAAGGTTAATATAGCTTTTTTTTGCATGTTTCCACATAGGACAGAGGTCTGGGCAGGCAGTTCTGGCCTCTCCTGGATGTGCTGGCCTCTCCTGGCTGTGATCCATCCAGAGCTGGGTGTGCTGAAGACCCTCACTGCACCAGGGCAACATGCAAAGCTGGGGCAGCACTCTGGCTTCTCTTCTCGAGTAGAAAGGAAGCATCCCGGAAAAAAAGCATTCCCCAATGTGTCCAAAAATAGCACCAGGGTTGCTCCAAGGTCCAGCAGGGCTGTCATGTGGTGAGCTGGTGGGGCATGTGTGAGAGCTGCCCTTTTGTGGGGCTGGATGGGGAGCCTGTGTCCCATCTGGATCACTGGCAGCCCCCAGATTGCGGGGGCGCTCCCAGGGCCCAGGAGTGACTCACACTTACTATAAACACATCTCCCAATGGATGATGAATCCCGGTCCTCGCCGCCTTTCGGGAACACTCTGGATTCTCTTTGCAGTGCTCCCCCCGTCCCGTTCCCCCTCCCTCCTGGCAGCCCTGTTCCCATGTGGGATCATTTCCTGGTGCTGAGTGGAGCCAGGGCTCTGAGGCCCATTTTCCAAATCATGGTTTGCCTCATGGGCTGAGTTTCCCCATTAACCATTCTGGGGCCACCGAGGCTTTTGTGCTAAGGGGTCATCCCCCAGCATCCCTCTGACTGTGGGGGTCCCACTGCCCAAACCACGGCTCACCAGCCTGATCCCATTCACCACAGAGGGCACCTCAAGCAACAAAAGCTTTATTGCAATGACACGGATAAGCCACAAAATGCATCTCAAAGCAGCAGGGGCATGAGGGGCGATGAGGGGAGATGAGGAAGCACAGAGAGGGGTGGTAGGAAGTGCTGGCTTGCAGTGGGTATCACCGCAGCTGTCTGTCTGAGAGCTGCTGCCCCAGCCCCCCTAGCCAGCTGCTGGCCTGTGCCCTGGCCCAGGGAGCAGGGTCTGAGCAGTGTGGGCAGGGGGGGTTCAGGCAGGGGGTCCAAAGGGCACCACGAAGGAGCAGGACAAGCTCGCGGGAAGCTGGCAGTGTCTTCAGAGGGGGCTCAAGCATCAGCCACTGAGAGCAGGTCGGTTGCAGTGCTCTGGTCAGGCGGTGAAGGTGTTCCTCCCGTGGGGGTCAGGGTCTGCAGAGCTGGGGGGCAAGCAAGGGAGGTGGTCAGAGCTTAGTTGAGGCTCCTGTACTGGAGCCTCCTGACTCTCAGGCTACATGAACATAAGGCTGCTTTAACACCCCGAGCAACTCTCCACAGTGATGCTAAAATCACCCACACCCCAAAAAGCCAAGTTGGAGGAGCCATGCCCACACGGAGCTCTGCTACACCACAAAAAAGTCCCTTTTTTTTTCCATGGGAGCTCACACCAAACACATCCAGCATGAGCTGGGCTGCTGGGTGAGCCCAGGTGGTTGCCTGGCCTGCTGCATTTGCCTCATGGGCTGTCACTGAGGGTTGAGAGCAGCTTTTTGGGAGCTTCAGAGAAGCCATCTGAACACACTCAGGCTGTTGCCAGGCTGAGGATCTGCTCCTTCTCTGCCCTACAAACCTATGGCTGCAGGGATGGTGACTATAGAAAGCTGGTTCTGCTGGACCCCACCAGCAAGATTTGGGGGTGATGGGCAAGGGCACTGCTGTACTGGGGGTGATGGGCAGCTGAGAGAGGAGCACTAGGGAAGGGCACACATCCCTTACAACCTCTGCCTGGTGCTGCACTGTACCACCCTGTGCCTCTGGAAATCACACTTCAGCCCAAAGTATGTGGAGGGCAGGTCTACTTGCAGTGAGAATAAATTTTAGTCTGCAACTTAAAATTTGTTTTAAGCACAGAAATAGCAGTTTTTCTGGGTTTGCATTTTTAACTGGCTTTTAACTGACGGTTCCTCTGCAATGCTCCTGTAAGAGATTTGGGAGGCTGGCATGCTGCGTGCTTGGTAGCACAGAGCAGCATCCCTTGGGAAAACCACATCACCAGCTGCAGCAGCAACCTCACTGCAATATCCCCCCCCAAAAACCCTCCACACCACTAAGGGACTGCTTTTGAGTGAGCACATCACAGCCTGCTCCCCTTCGCACTGGGAAATCTTGAGGTTTGATCCCAAGCTATGCATGCAGTCCTGAGTTCTGGAGCCATGCTGTCCCATCCCTCAGTGTGCTGCCAGCTGACTTCTGGCCCATCGCTGTGCCCACACTTCCACAGAACATCTCCCATCCCTGCTGTACCCACAATGCATGGGGCATCCTGTGCCCACAGGACTCAACAAAACCCAGAGAAGTTCCAGAACCAAGCGCCACTCATCCTGTTTGATCCAGACACAAATGCTCTCAGACACAGCTTTCTCCAAGAGACAAATAGTGACACTGCCTGCAGGAAACCAGGACACAGCGCTCCAAGTGTGCTTCAAATTTCCAGTCCTCGCGCATATCCTGATGTATCCTTCCAAGATCAAAGCAGTTCCTTCTGGAAATAGCACGTGTGTCCTGAATCAGCCACAGGCCCCAGTTCAGCATAGGGCTCACACCCAAAGCCTCCTCCCTCTGCTCCATCCTCCATCTCCTGGCTGGTTTTGTTCCCCATGTGTGAGTGGACTTCATCATCATTTCTGGGAAGAGACATCACTGCGGTTAAACTGCCTAAACATGAATGTGGGAATCCAGAGCCAGTCCCACTTTGCACTTGGCTGTATTTAGTCTGTGGGATGCTTTTGGAGCAATCTGGAGTCCGATCTTCCTCTTTGCAGGACAAGGGCACTGGGCCAGAGTGGGAGGGGGGGCTGCACATCTGGAGTGGAAGGACTTGTACATCTGGTACATTTAGTACTTCCTAAAAGTCACTGCCACGTTACCCTTTGAATGGGGGCCTGGGGCTCGCTGCATAGCACAGCAGATCAGGATCCGCAGCTGCATTCCTTTTGAAGGCAAGGCAAAAATATCCCTTTCAGGCAGAGTCCCAGCTCCCTGTAACATCCAGCATGGGAGCATGGGGACTGCACGGAGACTGTGACCTTTCTGCAAGTCATTCCTGCAGCTGCAGAAGCTCCTGCTGCCAGCCAAGGCACAGAACAGCCAACATGGGAATGCCTCCCTGGGGACCACAGAGATGGACATTCCTGGGACTTCTGCAGCAAAACCTTGTCCTTCTGGCAGCATAAGGAGGAAGCTTGTGACACCCATGGCCACGGAGATCCTCGCTACACATCCTTGCCCATGTGGGCTGGCTCCGTGAAGGTCCCAGCACTGACAGGACCATTCCTGAGGAGGGACACGGTGCCAGTCACCCGCTCGCGGGCTGTCACTGCCCGTCACCAGTGTCAGGGACACACACACAACAGCCCGCTCCCTTTCCAGTAGAGCGGGATGTCCTCTGCACGTATGGGAGTAGTGGCTGGAGGCACCGGACATTCCAGTGCCGCCCACATTCCGGCGTGGCTGTGGATGCATCCATGAAAAGCTGGGCAGTGGGGACATCTAGCGACCAGTCCGAGGGGCCAAGGGATAGGGATAGGGTATTCCCCCGGGGCAGGGGGCTGCAGCCATGCAGCTCTGGGGAGATGCCGTCCATCCCTGTGGCCAAGGACAAAATGGGATTAGGCATTCATCTCTGTCACACCATGCAGAGATCTCCCAGAAACTCCACCTCTGCCCGCACCGGGGGCAGGAAATTACCCTTGCTAATGCAGCATAAACTGGGAATTAGCATAATTAAAAGTGACTAGCATGGATACAATAACAAACACTGGAATAACATCTCCAAGAGAGTATGAAATTTAAAGAGCCTCCCCGGTGAAATTCAATTTCCCTTAGGGGAAAGGGTCTATTTTTTACAGCCTTATTTTGTACTACATTTGCAAATACAATTAGGGGAGAGGAACACGAAACAATACTCCAAACAATTTTGGAAGCACAACAGGGATATGCAGGGGGAGTGGGGACTTTCAGCAGAGGCCAAGGGGCTGAGCACAGACCTCAACTGGCCCATCTCTGGTGGAGACCCCCACACTCCAGTGGCAAGGGGAGGCATTGGACCAATACTTTCCAGTCAAAGTCAAAATATCCCCCTAAATAACTCATTCCTAAAGAGTTTGCCAGAGTTGGTTGCTTCCAGAAGTGTTGAATCATTCTGGATGATAATGCATTGTTTTGGGAGAGAAAAGCAACATATTAAAGTTATTCTGTTGATTAACTGGGATGTTCACCTTGCAATGAATATTCACTCCAATATTAGAGATTTTTCCCAGTGGCATGGCCGTAGATGCATCCTCACAATATTTTAAGTTTATCCAAAATGGAAGCCTAAGACTTATTAGAAATCAAAGCAAAATAGCAAGGCTCCTTCCAAAGAAAATAGCAAATCTCCTTTTGAGTCATCCCAAAGAAATCAAAGCTGAGTTTGATACATTCCTTGTGATTTTGTTGTTATCCTTCTTGTGATCAACATGCTCCCAGGAGATGCTGCATTGGTTTCAACACCTTTCTCCAAACCTTGCTCAAGGCCATGACAATGGATAAACTGACTCCCACATAACACTGCAGTTTAATCTTTTTGGTTTTCTTTTTCTTTTTTAATTTGCAAAATAACCTTGGCAGTGTGATCTCCCAAAGAAAAGTTGTGAAGTCAAAGGGAATGCCAGAAGGAGGGATGCTTCAGGGTGTCCTGCACAGGATCAGGAGCTGGATTTGATGATCCTTGTGGAACCCTTCCAGCTGAGGATATTCTATGATTCTACAAATGTGCAGTGCTCCTGTGAGGTGACCCAGGTGACTGCTTCTGCTTGGACCGTCCCTTGTCCCCCTGTGGCTGCATCCAGCATTCCCTGGAGCACTCAGATGAGCACAGATCCTTGTGGCAGCACAATCCTTGACATGACATCTCAGACACCTGCCTGATGCCAGAGCAATGCTCATATCCAGCCTCTACTCCTTCACCACTGATTCCCAGAGTGGCTTTTCCAGTGTGGCTGGGTGATGGATACCTGGCAGCAGGCTGGGATGGGGATGATACCCAGAGAGGGGTTATCCGTGGGTTTGCTGGTGTGGGGATGGGTGCAGAGGTGTTGCTGCAGTCTGCTCCTCCTTTCCAGCAGCCTCTGAGCTCAGCTGCATCTGGCAGACCCAATCTGGCATTTGCTATTTTGGGCAGCGCTGTCTCAGTGGAGGTGGGAAACGGTACAAGGAGCACACACAGAGAGCAGAGGAATTCAGGGCAGCTGTAATCTGCAGGCACTGTGCAAATACATTTCTGTGTCCAGGATGCTGTCATGCTCACTGGCCTTCCTCAGGTATTCGAATTCCACAGCCTTGTTGGCCTGGGACGGATTTCTCAGTCTTGGTCAGCGTGATTCTGCTGCTGCTGCTGTTTCTCCATCAGCTCATGAAGAAGCTCTCCTAATGCTCCAGCTTGTTCAGCCGCCCCAGAGAAGAGCTGGGAACAGCAGGATGGGCTGGCTCCCTCTGTGCACCATCCCTCTCTGAGGAGACAGCACCCCAGGCTACCATGGAGAGTGGTGGCAGTGGGATGTGGAGCTTTTGCCATGGCTCACCCCTCAGTCCACCGGGCTAGTTATTTTCACTTGGTCTCACACACAGATATTTCATTTTTCCAACAGGAAAAACACTTGGTCTAAAGCAGAGTGAGGAACAGAAGATGAGGAGTGCCCCTTGCCCAGAGCTGACTCGTCACCTTGGCAGGTGTGCTTTGCTGGCCAGTCAGTGACTTGGAGGAGGCCCAGTTTGGTGCCTGCCTCCCTCCATCCTCAGCATCAGCACAAATACACAGAGGAGGTGCCAGCAAAGACTGCCGCCTGAACTTCTCAGCACTTTCCACAGCACCGTGCTCCCGTAGGAACCAGGGGATATTTTCAACCTTGTGTGGCTGCTGGGCCACCCAAAAGGTACAGTTGAACTCAAAGTGCCAGGTAGAGCAGGGTAAGGGGTTGAAGACAGGGAGCAAAGCACCTTATGAAGGACCTGGGAGTAGTTTTAACCACAGAAACTTGGAATGCTCTGGAGAACTGAGCATGCACAGATTTTGAGACACCTGGGCAGAGCAAACCCTTATGCTCAGTGGCACTACCTTCACCTTTCTGGGCTCTTGGGCTGTGCTCTTATCCTACCAGCTCCCTGCTGGAGCCCACAGCCCCCTGCCCATCCCACTGATGCAGTGGCATTGCCTGGGATCCCTAACACAGCCTAAGTGCTGAGCAGGCAGTGCTGGAGACAGGAGGAGAAGTGGCCCAGCATCCTGGTAGGAGAAGGGTGGGGAGCAGGTGGTGCCTGCTGGTACTGAGGGTCCAAGAGAGGGAAAGGCCAGGAAACCGTGGGGCTCACCTGGAAAAAACAATGTATTTCCCATGTGATACAAGTGCAAAAATGTACTGTGTGGCTGCTTCAGCTGTTTGGGGACATGGTGTATCATGATCCCTCATTTGCAATACAGGAAAAGGGATAGTCAGGAATTAACAGATGGAAAATATAAGTTTCCCTGTTAGAGAGGTAGGAGAGAGAAGAAAAGCCTGGAAGCAGAAGGCAGTGCTGGGCAGAGAGGGTCTTGGGGAAGGGTGTGGGCCACAGACATGGCAGATCCATCCAGACAAGGGGGTAGTGAGAGATGATAGTAGTCACGCCATAACTTACAAATTCATCCCAAGGAAAACCAAAGGATTATGCAAGCCAATAATTATCCTTTTGGAAAAAAAACCAAAAAACAAACCAACCAGAAAGCATGGAATCACTCAGAAAGTGCATTGGTCATGGGGATCTTCTCTAAAAAAATGAAACAAAAAAATTATGATGGTGATGATAAACGATAATAGTAATAATAATGATAATAATAAAAAAAATAGAGAACTCTTGGTACAACCCCACCTTCCCTCCAAGCAGCTAAAAAGGTGTAGAAGGATTCAGAGGGAAGGATGGGGTAGGCATTGTTGGGGCGACACAGGAGAAGAACAGTCGGAGCCCATCAGTACCAGAGCTGCACAGACGTTTATTGAACACAAACAACGACAAACACAGCCAGCTCACAGAGCTTCCTGAGCTATTGTCCAAAGGTTTTGCTTGTGGGAGTTTGCCAAAAGAGTGCTTTCAAAGGCCCCTGGGGCTCTGAATCCCATATAGCTGAGTTCTTCCCATTTCCAGGTGCTCATTAGTTAAAAAAACATGAGCATTTGTGTGTGTGTGTGCGTGTGTGTGTGTGTGTGTGTGTGTGTGTGATTCCCTTAGTTTAGTGGGAAAAAGGGCTTGTCTGGACCATGTCATGTTCCAAGAGAGAAGCCTGTGGGTTGAACCCATGCTTGGCTTCTGCTTCCCGAATAACATGAAAAGCATGCCCTTCCCCTGAGGGCAGGGGCGTGAGGTGGTGAAGGTCATCCAGGACAAGCAAGGGGGAAGCACTAAAGGAAGGAGGGTGAGAAAAGTTAAGTCATCTGAAGCAGGCACAGCTCTGGGTGGCATCACGTATGTCCATAGGCTACAGAAAGTACCGCCAATGTCAACTCAAATGTGTAGGCAGTTGCGCTAGACTGACACTCCTGAAGTCTCGCCAGTGAGAGAGAAAAAACAATGCCCCCCCTCCCCCCTCCCTCATCCCCAAAAAGCAGATGAAGAATTAACACCGTAACGCTGAAAACAAGGACCATAACCAAAGAGTTTGGGAGCAGCCTCGGGAGCACAGAGTAAAGAGCTCGTAAAGAAATGTTCCAGTGTGTGCATATGCGCATGTGTGTTTATATATGTATACATATATTCGTTAGTAAAGAAAAGAGTATCTGTGGAGGCAAAGGGAAGACGGTAAATGTACAGGCAGTACAGGCTGGGTGGAGTGCCGGTGGCTGGAGAGGGTCGGGTGGTGCAGAGTGGAGGATGGTGGGTGGAAATTAGAGTGCGCCCATTCCAGTGACCTCAGACGTCAGCCTAGAATAGACAGGGGCAGAGAGAGGGGTGGGGGGAAGACAAAAAACAAGTGCTTAATCACTGAAGCAGAAAAGAAAACGAAGATCCTGTGGGGCAGTGCTCCTCCTCTTGTCCAGACCCCACGTAGATGGAGTGGGCAGAGCATCACTGGATGGCCTGGGGTCCCCTGAGGACAGCACCACGGGCCGGAGCATAGGCCCAGGTGGCTTTCCCCTCACCTTGCTGTGTCGTGGCAAGGGTGTCACCCACCAGAGGTGCTGGCAGGAGTAATCTCAGAGCACAGCTTCACTTCCAGCAGCATCCCTCCTATGGGGGACAGGCAGCTGTGCCAGCTGTCCTGGCTGCTTCCTTTTGCTCTGGTTTGGAAACTATGGGAGAGGCTGAGCCCCATTCTGCTGCCCCACCAGGTCACCACTGCACAGGGGCAGCTCAGCCAGCCCTTCTCAGAAACCAAGAGCAGCTTCTTTTTCTTTTCTTTCTCTCTCTGTCTCAGAGAGTGGGGGGAGGGATTGGCAAGGATCTGCAGGGAAGCCACTCAGCCATGCCTGCGGGTGGGGGTCTGGACCTGTGCCTCACCCAAGCACGGGGGAGAGCTGAGACGGGCATAGGCAGCGGGGCAGGAGGGTGGGATGGGATAGCAGGGGTCTGCTGTGGGTCAGGGCTTGGGTGGGTTGGGTGCAAGGAGAAGAAAGCACATACAGACCTCACTGGTGCTCCCAGCCCACACCCCAACAAGTGTCAGAGTTGCTGCCAGCAGCCCCCTGTCCTCGGGGCCCTACCAACAGCCTCCCTCCTGAGTGCATCCAGGGCTGCAGTGGGTTGGCACGGCATCAATCCTGCCCAGGTGGATGGGCCCGCTGAGTGGCTCTGCCAGGCAGGTGCAAAGCTACCGAGAAGGTCCTGTATCCCCTTAAGCTCGGTCTCCATGAATCCACAGACACAGACAAACAGGTCTGAGTGAGCAGCCTGGACACAGCTCACTGCCTGCACAGAGCAGGTCCCCAGCTCATGTCTGCAGCTATGCCTCTCCTGCATGCTCCCCTCACCGGACCCCAGCCCCCATGGCATGGGCTGCATCTCCCCCCAGTCGGCAGCAGTGCCAGGAACCTTTGGCCCTTGTGAAGTCTTGCAGTGCCAAGCTTTTCGTGATGAAAAGGAAGCAGTCAGGCTGTTCTCGTGTCTTGCATTTATTGGACTGATTGCTTCCACTGAGTGAGGGAAAGCCTTTGGGAGGCCTGGAAGCACATGGAAGAGGTGGTAAGCGATGCTGGGATCCCAGCAAGCAGGTCCCAAGTGATGCCTCCCTGCCACCGGCTCAGCTCCATTCCTGTCCTCGTCCCCTGCCTTGTCCACAGGCAAAGATGGTGGCAACTTTGCCCACCCGTGAGCAAAATCCTTGAGCAAGGGTGGCAGGAGGGCAGGCAGCTGGTGCAACCCGCAGCCACGCTGCCAGCAGCCTGGTGGCTCCCAGTCCCCAGCCAAAGTGCCAGCCAGGGGGATATGTCCTGCTGGCGATGTCTGGTCCCTGCTCAGAAGTCTCAGCAAGACACCGTCCATCCCAGCCGGCCTCAGGAAGCCCTTGCTGGCCCATGGCACTGGGAGTGTGGGTTGCTCCCGGTGCACCAGCGCGACGGGGTCAGGTGTGGTGGGATGGGGTCGGCCCGTGGTGGGAGGCGGTGGAGGTCGGCGGGGAGTCTCACCTGGCGTTGATGAGGTACTGCGCAAGACTAATGTTTGCAGGGGTTCCTGTGATGGTGATTTGGCGCTCCGATGACCCTTCCGTGGCATTGGCGATTTTGATCTGCGCTCCCGACATCTGCCGAATTTCATTGATTTTGGTCCCTTGACGTCCAATTATGCAGCCTATTAGCTAGGAAAGAAAGCACGGAGAGAACGTCTGAGAAGCAGCAGTTCTGGCAGTCACCAGCATGACGCGAGCACACCTGAGACAAGAGTGACCTTAATGCTCATGAAAACAGGAGAGGGACAACCCAGAGTGAATCCTACCAGCACGTGAGCACGGTCCTCCAACCTGCCCTGCTCTGCTCCTTGTAGGGAGCATGGTGGCCAGCACTTCAGAGGGCTTCAAGGAGAGCTCATTTCAGTAACAATAAGTTTCATGGTTTAATGAATGTTCAGTGTTCTGGAAGTACTTATCCCTTTGCCAGTCACACCAAACCCAAAGGTGGTTTGGGCATTTACTAGAACAAACAAACAAACCTGTTGCCTTTCCTGGGGACAGGCCAAGCCCAGGAGCCCCTGCATCAGCTGGTGCAGTGACCCCATCCTACATTTCTCCTACCCCATTGGGACAACTTCAGTGCCTCTGTACCCACCTCTAGCTCTTTTGGTGCAATCCAATGGCTTGACAGTGGGCACAGAAGAGCACCAGGTGGCTGTGGCACCCAAAGAATAGGTGAACTCTGTGTAAAAATATGTCTTTCCTGCTCTTGTGAAAAAAATCAGAGCCAGCTGGAGGCATGAATTTCCTCAACTGTTCATCCCTTGAATTTCCTCTGTGGTCTTCAGTGACTTGAATTTCTTCAATGGTCTTTGCTCATGTGTGCAACTCCCTCAAAGCATCTCCAAAGACTGGTAACACATATGGGGATATCCAGCTTGACCAACACAGGCATGAAGTGCTCTGTGTGGCCTTTTTGGCCATTTGTGCTCTTTCCCAAGGGCATTTTACACATGGGATGTTCATCCTGGCAGCTGATGGATTTCTGCACAGTGTAAGCAGAGACAATTACTCCTCCAAATATTCCCTGATCCTTTGGTCAGACCATGGGGCTGCCATGGTGGTTTATCCCATATGGACCTGAATATACACTGGAAGGGTATCCACTGTCCCAGGGTCTGTGAGGGGATGTTCAGCCCATCCCGGTCTTCACAAAACTCCAAGATGCTTCAGCAAATGAAAATCTGCTGGAGAGACCTGAGGAGCCAAACTATTTAGCAGATGCTCAGTTACACACAAGATGAACAGAGTTCAAGTTTCTCCTGACAGTCAGAGAAGCAGCAAGATGGGTATCATCAGATTTTCTTCCACTGCAGTACAACTCCAAGCTACACCACTAAAACACACCTGGCGACTCTTAAAGGAACACAAACCTGTCCTCTGCTTCCTGAGAGGGTGGCAGTGGGTGTTTAAAAGCCTTTGAAACAGGCTTTGAAAGTGGGAAGAGCTAAGGCAGAATTTTTCAAGATGCAGGTGATGACATCTAATGTCTCCCAGGTCTGGTGAGAGCTGTGTCCCTGGCATGTTCATGACCCGAGGGCTCCTGAGTTCTCAGAGGTCTCCTGGACTCCTTTCCTCCCACGAGTCCTTTTGCAAGGGGTCTCTATACTTCTGAAGATGCCTTCATTGCTATGGTCCTCCACAGTCAGCAGACATGGCTGTTGGAACCTCAGGAGTGCTAGCAGAGCTCCTTGCAGCCTCCTGAAGAGGGGTCCCTGCTGGATGGACAGGAGCACATCTGGGGTAAGCCCCCACTGGCTCGCTCCCCTGCAGATCCTTCCTGTAGTGATTTGGCCCAGGGTGAAGCATCTCCAAGGGTTTCAGTCAGCAGGTACTCACAGGCTCTTGCACTGTCGTCTCTCAGTTGGACAAAGGTGTTGGCAGAGGTGCCCAGCAGCTGTCACTGGGATTGCTGCCCTTCCCTGGCACTGCTGGCTGCTGCTGAACAGCAGGAAGGAGCAACAGCTACCAGATCCCATTCAGAGACTCCTGATGAGGATGGGCTGAAGATGCTTGTCAGTGGTGGAGATGGAAACAGAGACTAGATGTCATCCCTCCACCTGCCCTCATCCGGATTTGAGCACCGACTGGGACTTAATCCATAGAAACCAGCCCAGAAGCAAGTGAGGCTCATGGATCCAGGTGCTGGCTGTCTCATGCTCTCCATCCCACCTCCTCCCTGCCCAGCACAGCTCCAGTGTCCTCCCAGCAAATATCCTAGTCCAGCATCCACATTACCACAAAGCTTCCACCTATCAGATCTCACAGCTGCCTGCCAGCAGTACTGAGCTACTGAGGAATGTCCTTCAGACACTCATGTGGCACTTTGTGGCATCAGAAATGTCACTTACCTTCTCTTCCCCACCACCCCTGCCCAGTCACTACCCTTGAGCTGGAATATCATCTCAGACCCACCAAGACCTGATTAAGCAATTAAGAGTTTAATCAGGGCTGGCATGGAAGCGCTCTCCCTTACCCAGTGTGCTGTCAACTGGGCATGTTTCATGAGCACTGAGTTCACTTGGAAAGGGAAATCGGCACTAAGGATTGCTAGGGAAGCTACCAATGGAGTAAAGTCCAATGAGCACTCTGTGCTGCAGGCTGATCCCCAATGGATTGCACGTGGAGGAGGGAACATGGGGAAGGAGCAGCTCTAAATGTATTTAACAAAGCCAAATGGCTGAAGCTTATACGTACATGTATATATAAACATATATGTGTATACACACACACACACATGGACATGCCAAGGAAGCATTTGGATTTACTTACATCATTGGGAATGGTGAGTTCATGAGTACTGGCCGGGGGACTGGCATCCAAACCTGGGCAGATGCAAGGGAACATGGTTAGAGCTGGCAGAGGCAATGCTACGGAGCTCCGCTGCTTTCCCGCAACACTGCCAAGGATTTGTCCTGCTCCAGGCTGGGAGGGGAAGGGGAACACACATTCTGGGACAAGGAGGAAGAAGACATCTGCTACCTGACTCTACTGGAGCTGGGTGTCACCTTCCCTGCAACCCACAAGTGCCTTGCTTCCCACCCTTCATCCTCCCACTGGGAATGGCTTCAGAGGAGGATGCAAGATTCCAGCATCAGCAAAGAGAGGTGGGTGAAACACTTTCCCACACAGCAGCAGAGAGCATGCTAGCTGGGACACCCACCAGCCCCACAGGTTGCCCATGCACCCTCCAGCCCTCTCTGGATGCAGCAGCATTGAGCTGCTGGAGTGTGACAGCACCTTGTTGCCTCAAAACCGGTGTCCCCGCAGGATCCGGCGGCACAAGTCCTCTGCAAGTTAAGCCCCACAGACTCTCATGCTGAATTTGAGCCAGATTGCTAAGACATGCAACCTAGCTGGACCCAAGACTCTCTTATTCCCAAGGGAAAGTAAGATGAACAGTATGGAGATTTAGATCCTGCTTCCCTCCAAAATTACACAGTGAGGAGTAAAAGCAGCAGCATGCTTCCTCCTGGATCAGGGAGAGCTCTCTGCTCCATGGTGGGAATGGCTGGAGCCAGCAGCTGGAGCCTGTGAATGCAGCTCCAGAGGTAAGAGGACACCATGCTGTAGTGCTCTAGGTCAAAGCCTGCCTCTTCAATGGTTTCCCATATTAAATCACCTCAGTGCTGCAAGAAAGAAGCTGTCTGGTGCCTGACAGGAATTTGCAGTAATTGCAGAAAAACCCCCTTGTCCTTATGATATAAACCCCTGATGAAGGCTTCTAAGAGCAGAAAAGAATTCCAGATCTGTATCCATGGAAAGAGGATGGTTAAGGAGGTGCAGAATGAAGAAGTGCATGGAGACTGGAAGTGCAGAGGTCCTGCAAAACAAGACAGCAGTAGCACCCAACTCCTCACATATTTCCATGGAGGGCCTCAGCACAGAAGAAGAGGAACTCTGGGTATCTCTGATGTGCTCATGCATGATCTCAGTATATTGGGAAATGAGAGTGAGGAGGCCCTGGCATTGACTGTCCAGAGAAACTGTGGCTGTCCCATCCCTGGAAGTGCTCAGGGTAGATGGGATTTAGAGCAACCTGGTCTAGTGGAAGGTGTCCCTGCCCATGGCAGGGGAGGAACAAGATGGGCCCTTCCAACCCAAACCATTCCATGATTATGTGACACTGTACTTCCCGTGCTTTTCTGAATGCAACTTCCCAGATGTACCTTGCTGACAACTGTCTACCAGAGACTTCCTCACCAGATTTTTTACTTGGGAGCACAGAGAGAAGAGGAAATACAGGGAATGAGGATGCAGATCCTCCAGCAGGCAGCCCTCACCCCTGCCAGGGTACTAATGCCAAAACCCACACAAAACATCTCCTGCCAGATATTACACCACAGGCAATGCTCAATGCTGAGTTTATAGCACTGACTTCACCTGGACTGGCCTGTACACTGAGCCTCCCCACAGTCAGGGCGAAGGTGGACTGTACCTATCACAGACATGTTCCTCTGGTGAGGGATTCTCTCTTCCTTGGTCGTTACAAGGCTCAGCTCAGCTCAGCAGCAGCCTGGGTGTGGCAGAAAATGTCTTCTGAAGGGAGCAGAGGGCTGTGAGCTGCACTGAGGCATCCACGGATCTTAGGGAATATAAACTAAGCTCCTCAGTCTCATAGGCAGCATCTTCTATCCCACACTCAGATGACATGGATGATGCTGAAAGTCCTTGTGACACTTGGTGCCATGGTAGTGCACATCCCTGCATCACACAGCCTTTGAGGAATGGCCACATCCCTCTCCATGACGTGGAGACTGTTCATTTCATCATTCTAGATCCTTCCTCTCTGCTATGAACAAGAACTCCTTGAGGCTGTAATGAGTGTGTTGGGGCAGGATTAATGCCTTGGGTGACTGCAAAGGGCAAAGGGGCATGCAGAAAACATGCTGCACAGGTCAGTGTCATGAAATCTGTGTTTCAGCAGTCTTGTGGGGTCCATTTGCTTGGGCTACGCTTGCTTTCATAGTTAGGTGCTGTCCCAAAACCACTGAGAGATGCATGGGATGGCCGTGTGCCCCAGGTCTGGTTCATCCTGCCTGTGAGCCTCCAGGTCTTGGGATAGCTCCTCTATGCAATGGTAGGAAACAAAAGACAAATCTCTTCCTCACATATGGATGAACATGGGGCATCTGATAGCAAAACTCCTCCAAGGCTGCAGCTGTGCTTTGGCTCCTCAGGGTCCTGTCCCACTAAAATTGCAACTCACCCTGAATGGCTTGGAGATGGCTAGAGCTGTATGTCATGGCTGTTCCCACTGGCACTGTTCTGTTGTTTCTGAGCAAAGTTATGCAAAATTAAATGCAGGAGTAAGGCTGATGACTTTGGTATCTTCCCCTTAGGCAGACAGCATTGAGAGAAACCTCACCACACCTGAGGGGGCAGTACCAATCTCTGCTCTCTGTGCCCAGGGACAGTACCCAAGGGAACAGCATGCAGCTGTGCCAGGGGAGGGTCAGACTGTATATCAGGAAAAGGATCTTCCCTCAGAAGGTGCTGGGGCACTGATGAGGCTCCACAGGGAATGGGCATGGTTCCAGGTTGCCAGAGCCCAAAGAACATTTGAACAATGCTCTCAGGGATGCACAGGGTGGGATTGTTGGGGTGTCTGTGCAGGGCCAGAGGTTGGACTGGATGATCCTTGTGGGTCCCTTTCAGCTGAGAATATTCTGTGGTTGTATGGCAGTTACACACCAACGCCACAGAGCCAGACAATAAAGCCAAGGCACCTCTCTTTTGACATGCTGCACCAAGGAGAAGGGTGCTGCCCAATCTCTACCTGTCCACTAAGACAACCTGCTGTCTTCTCCATGAATACCATGATTCCTCTCGGAGCACAACAATGGCACAGTCCTATTTACTGAATATATTTCAAACAAAGCCTGCTTGCTTCCCTCTAGCTTTGTGTTTTACCTGATGACTGGCCCATCAGATTTTGAGCTTCTTCGGAGGAATGTAAGGGCAGCTTTTCTCCTGAAGAGCAAAGAAGAAACAGGTTTAATGCTTTTCCCTTCGAGGAGATAAGCAATGTCACTTCATCTAGGAAGCTCAAAATATGATGAACATACTGTCATAAAAGTAATTTCCAAGTGACACTTCAAGTACCTCCATCCCCTGTGCTCTATCTGCTTCCCAGGTCACTGGGAACATGCCGGCCTTGAGGACAAGGCTCAGGCCACGCCAGGGCTGGCTGTCCTGCTGGCAGCGTAGACCCCTCTGGCCATGACTCTTTCCCACTGTGGTGTGCTGTCCTGCTTGGCTCACCACTGCTCCCCGAGGAAGCACCTCCAGCCGGCCCCAAGCCACTCCCGCTGGGAAAGTGCGGATGTCCCGCCAGAATCTGGAGCAGCACAGTGCAGGGGATGCTGCCTCCTCCATGGAGGGAGGGACGGTGCCCATGACTTCTGCTGGGAAAGCCCAGGCTGAGAGCTCACCCTTGAGCACCGTAACCCCCACAACATCTGTCAAGCCTCTCCTTAATCTCTCCCCGTGGATATTGCCACTTTTTACTCGCCCTGCTCCTTTCTATTAATCAACAAGAGTTTAGAAAGAGAGAGAAACTCTACAGGTAAAAGAAGGATATCTTGAAAGGGCGTGTGGGTACGTACCAGGGAAAGCGGGGGTGGTCTGTCCAAGGGGAGTAAAGGGGGTTTGCTGCATAGCCAACTGGTGGAGCTTGGTCAACTGCTGAGGGGTAGGAGGGACATTAGAGCTAAGAAGGTTATTGTCATAGAGTACAACAAGTCACACCAAAAAGCAAGAACAAAATTATAACGGAAGGGAGGTGGGGGGGAGAAAGGAAAACAAACAGAAAAATAGAAAAAAAAAAAAAACCTTTAAAAAAAAAAAACCAAACCAGGAAGCCATGGTGAGACATGGCAAAAACATTAGCAGAAAGGACTTGGCCTGGGTATAGCATAATAAAGCCCAAATCTTTGGCAGAAGTGCTTGGTCAGGGTCTGAAGTACAATACCAGCAAGAAGCCCATTCTTAGTGTCAGTTCAGCTCCTCTGCCTCGGCGCAGGGCCAGCTGGTGGGCATCACAGCGAGCTTCCAGGGACCCTCTTTGTGCCACCAGAGCCGCACTGTCACCGCTTGTCCCCATAGCACACATTCTTGTGCCGTGCCTTCGATGGGAAGTGCCTCTGGGAGATGAATAAACTGCGTTTCTAAATGCAAGCTCATTAGGAATATGGGGAATTATGGGCTTCAGCCATGACCAGTAGGTATTTCAGATCCTTGCATCCCTTGTTGTGCCAGGGAGGTTTTGCTGCCCAGTCAGGAAGCAGTTTTATAGAAATGTGTTTGTCTGTTTGTTTGGAATACATTTTGTGCTCGGTTTTACTGCTCCAAATTAAAAAAAAAAAAAAGCCCAAACAAACCAAAAAACCAAAAAGACAGGAAAAAGAAAAGAAAACAAACCAAAGTGGGCTGAAGTCTGACAGTGAGCTGGAGGGAGGTTCTTTACCACCTCCCACTTTCACAGGTGCTCAGGGAACTGTCAGCACAGCATCATCCCCCAAATTCAAATTGCTTGTTTTGCCCATCATCCCTGGCAATGGGGAAGCAGGAGTTGTAGTTTAGATGTTTTGGGGAACAACAAGACTCAAACACCTCCTTGCTGCTGCAGCAGGGGTGGGGAGGGAGAGCAGGGAGGTCTGGCTGGCAGCGGTGAGGGGAAAATGCTGGGAAGAGCAGATCCAGGGGGCTGTGCACAATGGGGGAGGCTGGAGGAAGACAGCAGGAAGGGATGACACACCTGCAAATCCCTGGACAGGTACCCCTGAGATCCCTGTCCTGCCTGGAGAGACATGAGGACTCCCAGCCTCTGCTGCCTCAGGGGAAAGGTCTCACCACCTCATAAGAGGTGCCTGCACATCTCTCTGCTTTTTTTGCTGTCTTTGGGTTATTTTAGTCCAAGGTGTGATATGATGGGTTCCTGCCACAACATGGCCGTCTCCAGATGACACTGGGCATGCCACTGCTTCTGCAGGGAGCAGGGACAGCAGCATCCACTGCTTTTTAACTTCAGAATTATGTTTTCTGGAGTTGTACCCTGTTTCTGGAATTCCTCATGACACCTGGTCCCACTGGCAGGACTACAGATGAAACCTCTTTGCCTGGTGGGCTCCAGCTGTGCCATGGGACAGCGGGAGACCTGTCCCAAGTGGGGGAGACCAAAATCCTTTCTAATACTGACCTAGCAGACCTTCCAGACACAGTTTGGATAGTGGTATTTATGCAGCCCCTCAATTACAGCAATAAACATGCCTGGGAGAAGATGGCTGCAACCAGGTGTCACAGAAAATGCTGCTGTGTCCATCTCTTCCAGCTCATCTTCCATGGTTGATGGAAGGGATTGTCCCCTTCTGCCCTGGTGACACTGTACCTGAGGTACTGCATCCAGCTCTGGGGTCTCCAGCACAGGAAGGAGAGGGATCTATTGGAGTGAGTCCAGAGGAGGTCACGTAGATGCTGCAAGGGGCTGAAGGGGCTCCAGGAGAGCTAAAGAGGGACTTTGGACAAGGGCCTGGAGTGACAGGACAGGGGGAAATGGCTTCACACTGACAGAGGGCAGGGTTAGATGGGATTCTGGGAAGAAATTCTTCCCTATGAGGGTGGGGAGGCCCTGGCACAGGGTGCTCAGAGAAGCTGTGGCTGCCCCTGGATCCCTGGCAGTGTCCAAGGCCAGGTTGGACACTGGGGCTTGGAGCAGCCTGGGATAGTGGATGGTATCCCTGCCCATGAGAGGGGTTTGGAGTGAGATTCAAGAAGATTTTGAGTTTTAAGGGCCCTTCCAACCCAATCCATTATATGAGTCTACAATCCCACAGCTTTTCAGAAGGCAGGCAGCTACATACCACATCCTAAACAGCCAAAAACACCCAGGCAATGCTGAAGCCCCTCATGAGCCAAAGCTTCCCCTGACCTCGGGTGTTTCTCCAGTGGACAAAATCAAGGCAGGAGCACAAGTTGAGCATTCAAAACTCTGCCCGCTTTGCAAAAGCCAGCCACTAAACACAGACACCCAAAACCTGTTTAAAATGCCCTAAAAGCACATTCTAGACTGGATTCTGCACTGAAAGTTGTTGTTAAAATGAACAGTCATTGAAAGAACACCCTGGGAGCAGGGATGGAGTGAGTAACCCCTGTACCTTTATTCAGGAGATTTGCTGAGAGTGGGGCAGAGTGCAGCCAGCAAATGTATTTTAATCCTGACAATCAGAGGACTATAGGAACAAGGAAAATACTAAGCTGTTGGCACCACTTGCAAAGAAAAACTGGGATAAAGACTGCATTGATCTACTCTAAATACACAAGTTATTTAATTACATTCTGCTTATGGAGTAAAAGTGAAGAGTACATAAGTAGGAATATTTCTTATTAACCATCACAGCAGGCTGTTCAGCGTACACACATGCTGGTGTCGCACGGAAAGACAAAGCCTGGATTCCTCTAATTCCAGTAAAACCACTTCTGCTAGGATGGAAATCCAGCCTACAGCTCCCAAATGTTCCCGTATGGGGCAGGCATTCACGGTATCAAACAGTGTTACCACCTTCTCAAATATGGAAAAAGTAATTCCATGATTCAGTACAAAATGCACTCACTAGAAAAGGGAATGCTGAGCTATTTCAAACCCTTACCATGGGTGGGATGGCTGGAGAAGGCTTTCCCCCACTGCCACATCCTCAGCCTCACTGCAGACCCCTGCCTCACAGCAGGAGGGACCCTGTGCAATGGGACTCAATGGGTACTTTGTCCCCTTGGAAACACATTTAGAAAGTCCCTGCTTTTCCCAAGAGTCATGACCACCTCAGAAAAGCTTCTTTGAGGAAAGCTTCACTGCTTTCCTCAAAGAAATCCTGAAAACAGACTGATTTTCAATTTCCCATGGTAATTTCAGGTGCACAGATTCCAGCTGTTGATCCCTCCATGTCCCCCAGCAAAAGTGCTCCCTGACCCCCACAGGCACGGGAGCCCAGAGGATCACAGCATCAGCAAACTTCAGTTAAATAAGCTCAGAGCAGCTCCTGTCTCTGCACCAAGGAGCCCGAGATGAAGTGGGAGCTGTCCCCATGCCGCCCTGCACGGGTGACAGTCGCCCACAGCAGTGAGACAGCCATCAAACTCAGGGTGACCACGCTGGTCTGGGGACCCTCACCAGGGTGAGATACAGCACCACACACCTTCACATCTCTCTGGGCCACACAGTGGGGAGGGTTGTCCAATTTCCACCTCACCCAAAGAGCATCCCCTCAAAAAGGCACATCCCTGCCCAGGCTTCAAGCCCAAAACCCCTGGAGCTCTAGCTTCTTCCCACCGAATCAAGGGACTCAGTAGCTAAATATATGCCCTTGGCTTACCAACATTTTAAAGACAAGGGGATATAGAAGGGGAAGTATTATTTTTTTTCTTTTTTTTTCTTGTTTTGATCATTTTGAGGCACAAAATGCATAGAGTATGGTTTCACTCAGAATGAAGGGATAGCATTGAATAATGCAAACAATTTAGCATCAGGCCAAGTCCTCAGAAGTAACAAAGTTTAGTGCTAACAGGTTAAAAGGCTACTCAAGGTATTACAGATACTACACACGGCCAGTTACTTCGAAAATATGCTATTAATATTATTGGCTAATATTAATATTATGTGAATTAACAGTAGCATGCAGGTGACAGAGAAGGGTATAAGAAAAATTAGGGTAAAACTCACATCCGGGTGTGGAATAGCGTATTGTCCCTGAATTGTATAGGCCTGTAAAGGAAAAACAAAGATGTTACCCAGGGCTGGTAGGACATGGGGAGAGAACTCCATCCCTCCTGTTCCACATTAAATTCCCTGGGGCACCAAATCCTTGGGGCAGGAGGGAAATGTTCCACCTCCCACCCAACCTAGACCATGCTGAGCCTCCTGACTTCAAGGGCTCAGGATGAGTTTGGCTTTTTCAGAAGGAAAGAAAGCTCTTTCTAGGTGCCAGCATTGCATGGAGTAGGAATATCAGGCTGTGGTTGGTCTTTGCTGTGCAAAAAATAAGGATCAGTGGCAGGGGGGTTGGAAGTGGATGATCTTTAGTGTCCCTTCCAACCCAAACCCTCCTGGGATTCTCTGACAACCACAACTACCTGTGTAGCAGGTGCACAGTGACATCATTGCCCAAGCATGATCCAGCTCTGTGAGCTGCTCCATATTTCCAGGTGCACAAGTACCTGTGGATGCTTTACATCCACCCAGTATATTCCAGTGTTCTGCTGGGACTTTGGAAAGGCATTGAGGAGACGGCTGCCTGCGCTGCAATGCCTTTCACCAGCTGTAATTGATAAATCCATGCAAGTATCTGCCATTGTAGCAATCCTTTCTCTTTTTGTTTGTAAATAACCCCAAAATAAGCACCAATGTGGCTAAAGAGCCAGACACTAAAGAGCCCAATATTTAGGACTTAACCAGCTAGCAAAATGTATCTCACTGGTTGACACATTATTCCGATGATTCTGAAAGAAATGGCTAAAGAGATGGAGAACACTTTGAAAAGGGAGAGTAAAGATTGCCAAGAAAAATGAAAGGAGAAAACTTTGGAACCTCCTGCAAATTTGCCACATTGCTTGCAAAAAGCAACGTGCTTTATTTGCAAAGAGCTTTATGTGAAGGAAAGCCCCAAAATCATGGAGGAGGAAAAAGGAAAATGGCTGTCTCAATGCCCACCAGCATCCCAGCACAAAGGGGACACGACAGAGGCTAAAGAGTTGCCCATCCTGGTGGTTTAATTTGGCCATTAGTTTTTGATTAGAAAAATTGAGTCACAAAAGGTAATCAAGGGCAGGAAGGTGTCTTGAACAGATGCAACTCAGCTCTGACCTTTGAGGGCTGGTCCCTATGTTGCCATTGCTGCCATTGGCTGCTACATCCCTCAGCCTGCTGAGGCTCACTCCACCCCAAATACTTGTCACCACTCTCACCAGCTGTCCTCTGCCTGCCCGCCCCATGCTACCCCTCGGGCAGAGCCATAGGGCTCCCAGCCTTGGGAAGAGCTCCCATTTCTTGATTGTTGCTTCTTCCCCTGATGTTACTTCTGTCCAAGGCACCAACCATTCACAGCAGGAGAACTGATGCCTCCATCTCACTCTCCCTTTTGAAAAGATCAGTTCACCAGGCAGCGGGACTCAAAGCTCTTTTCCAGGACAGCTGCTCAGATGGAGTGACACACTCCTGATGCTGGCAGTGACTAATTCAGCCTGAAATAGCCTGTGCTCTGGGCTTTGCTCCTGGTCTTAGTTGGTCTTTTTATTTATTACGGTTGGAGAGAAATGAAATAACTAGTGTGGAGCTGCTCTGGGTAGCGTAAGCTGTGGTTTTGTGGTGCTGGCCCTACCTGGCTGCTGGAGCTCTTGGGAAGGTACATCCCCTGCTGGATGTGATGCACCACAGCATGGCATCCACAGGCTGGCCCTCCATCACCAGGTGAGATGAGGAGATGAAATGGAGAAAGCAAAGGTGCAAGTTCCCCCTTGAGAAACAGCTGAGTGCTCGGTTGCTCTTGTTCCTGCTGATTTTTGTTTGCAGAATAACCTCCAGCTCACCTGTGTGATGGTTAACCCTCTAAGGAAAAACCACCCCAAGGCTCACTGCTGGAAATAGCATGTGGTATCTGCAAGGCTTCAATGTCACCCAGAGTGACACAGTGCAGACTCCACCACAGGGGGAAGCAGCACCCCAAACCAGCTGAGCACCAAGAAGGGGGGACATGGCTATTCCATGGGGGCTGCCCTAAGCAGAGCAGTAGCAATGACAAACCCTTCCTACCCCAGATCAATAAGAGCTACACAAAGGTATTTTTAATTGGGCTGGAGGTGCCAGAGAGCAGTGACAGCCTCCTGTTAAACAATGCTTTTCTAATCCTCTCATTCTCAACCACTGACAAATTCTGAACTTGGGTCTAGTGAAGCAAATTCCAGCCTTTCATTTGTGTGACACCCTGACAAGGAGCTGACACCCAGGCTGGCCTTTCCCTTCTGTTGTCCAGCATCCATCACAGGAGCTCAGCCAAGAGCTTTCAGTCCAGCTGCCATAGCACACAATGGATGGGATGACACCATGCAAGTCAGAAGGCAAGAAACCTGAGTGCACTAACGGGCAGCGGCTGGTGCTGCAGTAAAAGGCTGAGGTTGGCAGTGGAGGCTGCAAGCGGGTCGGCTCTTACCTGACCACCTGCAAAAATGACAGGGGTGGAGGCGGGCTTTGGGCGGTAGGGAATGGTGGCACCTTTTGGTGGGGACTAGGAAAAGGGATAAGGAGAGGGAGAGAGAACATTAGAACAGCTTTCCTGAAACGGCGGCAAAAAGAGCGTTAGAAAGCACCTAACGGAGCACGGCCCCCGGGGCCGCCACAGCAACACCCACACCAGGCAATACCGCGTTTCTGGACAGGAGCACACGGGGGACAGAGGGGTTTCATAGGCAACAAGGACAACCTGGGCATGGGAGATCCCCTGCCAAGGCATGGGCCCCTAAACAGCCTCCTGGACCTCGGCTGCCTCCCTCAGCTTTACTCTGCTCTACACAAATCACATTGCCTGCTCCAGGCTCTGGGAAGCCTCTTCAGAATGCCCTGAGGAGAGCCTCAAGCAGCAAGATGGGGAGGTACAGCCTGAGCGACCTGGCACCATGCTCAGCTCTTTGACTGCCCTCATCTTCCTGACGCCCAGAACAGGGTCACCTTCAGGCCTTGGTGCGGTCCATCGCCATCCAAGCTGGGATGTGGATTCTGCAAGGCACCTGTGATCAGCTGAGATATCCCTGCACGTGGCAGGAGGTTGGAATTAGACAATCTTTAAGGTCCCTTCCAACTCACATCATCCTGTGATTCCATGATTCTGTAGTCTTGCTGCTCTCTGTTCTGGGGTAGGTCTGGGCAGGGCTGCAGTGACTGAGCTGCTGGTGTGATGTGCAGGAGCTGCTCACCCAGGTTCTCCCTCCTGGTTTTCTCCTGAACAACTTACAGGCCATAGGAAACAGGGAGGTTTCTAGAGATCAGGAGAGATTTCAGCTCTCCTCCTTCTTCTACCCAGAATTAAACAACTCAGTGACTGCTATATAAGGACAGACAATAGAAATTACACTACATCATGGAAAGTTCTTTTTTTTCCTTGTACATTCTTTGGATGTCTACTTGCAGGCAAGCAGCATTATCTAAATCCTCCTGCTAAGCACCTGTCTGTGGGAAAGCTGATGAAAGAACATCTCCAGCATCTTGTTCATTTATTGCATTACATCTTGGAGGGGACGAGCCAGGATTATCTATTCAAGACTGAAAGGTGATACGGAACATCTCTGTGAGCACTAAAGTCAGGGCACTTTCCAGATTCCAGACTGCAAGAAGACTTGTGGGTTTTTCTCTTTCCCATGGCTGAGCTATAGAGAGGAACAGCACATTTTGCTTTGTGAGAAAGGCTTTTTAGCACACAAGAGAAACATCACCTCAGGCTCAGCTCTGCTGCAGTCTGTGACCTGGAGTCATTAGGTGCCTAAAATTCCTTTGGCAGCAGTGCAGCTGCCAGCCAGCAGGGATGGGTAATGTGGCTCCTGGCTAGTCCTCCTGAGATACTTTCCTGAGATTTCTCCTGCTGCTGCCAAGCTGAAGATGCTTCCATTTGGCTTTGCTTCACCTTCACCAAGCCTTGCCATCCTCATCTGAAGCTTTTCCAGTGGAAAAAGTGCTCTATTGTCCTGTGAAAGGGTCGTGCAGCTAGGCAGAGGGGCCTTACATCGCTCCCTGCTTTGTCTGTCCCTGGGATGCACCAGGAGCGGAATGTGTCACCATCCTGTGTCCCAGGGCTTTCCTCTTGGAGCTTCTCCCATCTGAGGTGACAGGTGTGGACACGGAGCATGTGGCTGAGGTAATCTCCAGCAAAAGCAACATCTCTCCATGCCAGAGAACTTCCAGCTCCGGTTGTCAGCATTTAGCCCAGAAAATGGCACCTTAGGCATATACCCATGTCCCTGTTCTCACCAGCCTTCCTCACCACCATTCCCACTGTGCCTTACTGGAACACAGCCTTGTGCTCCCAGTTCCAGCTTCCTCAGTGTAAGGGTCAGTCCTAAGATTCCCTGATCTGCCTCACGACCATCATCCAAGACTGAGATCCCCTGGGACCACACCACTCACTCTGGACAGAAGTTACTGGCCTGGCCACGGTGGATGCTTGCCAAGGGACTGTGTACAAGTGTGTGCTGTACTGTCATGGTATGGGGCTGGAAGAGCCGTACTTTCTGCACCTGCTTCTCAGAGCAACGGGTCTCTGCACACAATAGTCCATAAATCTCCCCACCTTTTGGCCAGAGGCCACTAGCCTTGGAAAAGGACTATAAATTGATGACTTTCTGAAGAGAATTTTGAGACCTCTTTTTCCCCACAGAGGGAAGATATCTTGCAGTGGACAACTCAAGGGCGATGTCCCATCTCTTGCTAGCTATTCCCCCCATCCTTTACTCTCTCTCTCCCTGCCTTTTACTTTGTTTCCTTTATCTCTCTCTCTCTCCTCGCTATTGCAAACTGAGTTTGCGCTCAATAAACTGCATTGGTACTTGCTGCTGAATAAAACTTTAGCCTCTTCCCAATTGTCTTTTACACCCTGGGGTCAAACAAATCATCACGACCCCCAATCAGGCTGAGCAGATCGTGACACCCAGTACAGGGGATACTCTGGCCTCTCCTCCTCCTGATTGTGGTCCTTGTGAGTCAGAGACCAGGTGCTTGGAGCAGTGGCTGCAGCCCCCATCTCCTTCCCATAGCATCCTGGGTGCTGCTAGGACACTAGGCCAGGCTGTCCCAGCTTGCTGGCATCCCTCTGCCCTGAAGCCACCCTCTGCTCTGACACAAACCACCTCCTTCAGGGCACCCAACCAGACAGGCTTCCAGTGTGGGACTCTAGAAACTACGGACAATGGTGGGGAAAAGACATGGGGTGTGTTTCCAGTGGAGCACCAGGAAATGAGAGGGGTCCGACAACGCGTGGTGAAGAGGACGAGAGACTCTTGCTCCACAGCTCCCAGCACTCTGGTGAGGCCAGCTGGGATTATTTTCCATATGTAGTTTATCCCTTTTGATACAGACTGTACCTCCAGCATCACCACACAGATCTGTTTGACACACTGGATAATTGCGTCAGGTGTCCCCGAGATTGTCACCGCCCGCTCCGTGGAGTTGGGAAGCATGTCCCCTGCCACTTGGACTTGAGCACCTGTGGACTGGAGACAGAAAGAGAGAGGAAGGAGAAATCCCACAGCCGAACGGCTTCACCCGGAGCCAGCTGCAGTTTTGATGCCGTGCGCTTCCCGAGGGCCCGGCACGTGGCATCCCGGGGGATGCTGCTCCCACAGCATCAGCCAGACCGCTCCAGGAACACAACGCACGGTGCAGCACAGGATCCCCTTTTCCAAGGAAGCTCCTCCCTGGTCACAGCTCAGCTCCGAGGAGCTGCACTGAGGTGCAATAATGAACTGGAAATCTGTCTTACCTCCCGGATTTCTTTGATCTTGGAGCCCCCCTTTCCAATGAGGGAGCCGCACTGACTCGCCGGCACTACCAGCCGCAGTGTCACCGGAGGTTTGCTGGTAGCGGTGCTGTTGCTCATGGAGTTGGTTATGTCCTTGGGAAGGAAAAGGGCAGCACATCAGCCCTTGATTCCTCACCAGAGCCACAACCAGTGCCCAGTGCCACACCCACACACATTGTGGTCAGGTGACTAAAGCATTCTCTCTTAAACAATTCTGGGATGATGACCACCACTGCCCTGGACAGCCTACTCCAAGGCCTGACCAACCTTCCAGTGTGGAAATTTTCCCTAAAATCCAACCCAAACCTGAGGTCACTTCCTCTGGTCCTGCCACTTGTTACCTGGGAGAAGAGAACAACCCCTAAATGGCTACGCTCTCCTTCCAAGCAGTTGTAGAGAGTAAGAAGGATCCCTGAGCCTCCTTTTCTCCAGACTGAGTCCCCCAGCTCCCTTAGCTGCTTCCCATGAGACTTGTGCTCCAGATCCACCCTAGTTAAGAGACGTGTGAAAGGTTCTGTACTGAGGCCATGTCCCAGTTAGGCAAATCCAACCAGGCACTGCTGTCCCCAGCCATGGGCTGGCTCACATTTCTCACCTCCTCAAATTTGTAGGCGATCATGGCGAAAGCCTTGAAGATGGCATCAGTGGGGCCAGTGATGGTCACAATCCGCTCGGGGCAGTTCCCCTCTGAGATGTTGATCCTTGCCCCACTCTGGAAAAAAAAAGAGGAGTCCTGTAATAGCCACAGCCAAGCAATCAGGTCAGGTCCTCTCTCAGCCTGATACCTGTGCCAGCCTCACAGCATTCCATCTAACCTTCCAAACTCCCACCCCTCCTCTGCAGATTTCAGCCCTACCTTATCCCAACCCTCAGTAAGGGTCTCCAATGTTTAACTGCAAAGCAAACCCATGGGATCAAGGCAAGACCAGCTCAATGGGATCATTGCCTGCAAAGAGTTTTGCTCGCTGCCCTGACAGCTCCCTGGGAGCTGCAGGCACAAAGACCCTGGACAAACTCAAAGCATCTTACGACTGATACAGATTCACTAAATACTTGACTCTGGAAACTGTGATAGGAGTTTGAGTGTGAAGGGACAAAACTGGCCCAAAGAGCTCTGGGGACAGCTGGCTTGCTTGTCCTGATCCTAGGAATTACTGCATATATCACACAGAGCAATGTGCAGCTCTGGCCCCTCTGCACTCCCTCCTATAAATCATCCACAGAGCAGGCTGCTCACCTCCTCACGCATCTTCTTCACAGTCTCTCCTTTCTGAAACAAGAGGGAAATTCAATCCATTACTGAAAATTCGTGACTTCTACCTTTAAAACAATCCTACCGAAAAAGCATCTCCCTAATGAATGGCAATGTATAGCCAAAAACATGGGAGCTGTGATACCTGAAGAGCTGAGCATGTAAATAATCAAATATATATATAGATATATAAATTCACAACTATGAATCTTCTCAGAGTTGCACATGCTGATGGAAAAATAAGGCTACAGGGAAAACGTGTTCACGCTGCAAATCTTTGCCGCCATAAACCTTTCTTTTAAAACCACTCAAAAAATCCCTAATCCTGTATAGCCAGGACTTTCCAAACCACTGTGGAAACACCAGAACACCTCAGGAAGCTCTTATGCACAAGGTAAATGGAGTCCTACGGCCACAGAGACAGAGGCTATAGAATTACTTAAAATATAATTTAAATGTATCTGTGTGACACTTTTAATATCTCTTAAAGAAGTTATTTAATGAAAACACCAGAGCAACATCACTGTAAACTCCCAGCCATCACACAGTGAAGCACAGGTTTGGTGCTTCCTGGGGATTTTAGGGGAATGGTCTTTGAGCCCTCTGTGGGTCTCTCCTAATTTCTTGCTCACAAATGCAGCAACTAGCTCAGGCATCCCACACTTTTCAGGACATCACAGGGAAGAGGTGACTATGGCATCTTCCATGCCACAGGTGCAGGAATAACATCAAAAGTACATTAAAAGGCATCCTTACCTTCCCAATAATGCTTCCAACTTCCTGCACAGAGAAAAAGCCAAAAACAGAGGAACTGACATTAGAAAATGTGATGAGAATCCAGCCCAAGCTCATAAGGAAATAAAGACCTGCTGGACACTGTCCCAAGCAGATGGACAGGGTTGAGGGTCAGGAATGAGAGGGAGTGGGAGCACCATGCCACCCTCCCCACTGGCAGCCAGCTATTTCCGGGGCTGGCACAGCTGGACAGAGCTGTGTGGGGCTGGGCAAGTGGGAGAGAGACCTGTGAGGACACCCCTGCTGTGGGAGCTCCTTACCTTGCCGTGCATCAGCAGCCGGATGGTGAGGGTGACATTGAGGCCACCTTCAGAGACCTTGGACTCCATTTCCTACCAGGGACTGGGAGACGTGCGTTAGCTGGGAGAGCAGCCCTGGCACAAGGAGCACCTTGGCTGGATCACCTGGGGACACAGAAGGGAAGGTTTGCTCTCAGAACAGGCTCCTCGGGGTGGGACAGACCCAACAGAGCAGCCAAAAAACAACTCTGGATCAGGGCAGCAGATCAATATCCTGGCCAAGGGCCAGTGGCTGCTGTGGGGCTTGAAAAGACCCACAGCACCTATCATGCAAAGTGAAGTCCGTCGTTTCCAGCATAAAGAAAGCCCCAAGGCATTTTTTCAGTGGCCAGGAATTGTCTATCCGACCCCAGGAGCACTGAACAGGAAGGACAGAACTGGCATCCTGGTTGCCACACATCCTGACCTGAGAGCTCCCTAGCTGGGCAGACTGTGGATCACGCCACTTCCAGCCATTCATGTCACACATACATAACGAAACCATGCTGTTTCCATTCTTTCTCTTTCCTCCTCTGCCCTCTAGAGGGGCCACTGATGTTTTGAAGGCAAAGGAGGGGAAAGAAATAAAATACACAGAATGGCAAAAAATCCTTCATTTTTCATTCCTGATGCCTCTTTAGGAGAACCTCTGCATGAAGACGTGGCATATGAAATGTCCCTGCCTGTTGCATGGGGAGAGCAGTCCCGTCCCAGAGGAGGTGCCAGCATCCTTCTACGTGCAATGCTGAGAGATACGGAGCGATTCTCCCTCATGCTATTTAATCCCTCAGTCCGTATCAGATGGAAGATTTTTCATCCTGCTCACAAGCATTTGGCATTTCCCTTTGTTCAGACAGGGACTTAAGTGAGCTAAAAAAGTGGCAGATAAACAAGTTCTCAAATACTGCTTTAATGCAAGTCGGGATGGATAAACAGCAGCAATGCACAGACCATGGCTGGGAGATGGGTTTGATGCAAGACCTCTTCCAAGAGGTTATTATGAAACCCAAAATGGATAAACCCACGTGGTTTGCAGGGAGATAGAATTCCCTAAAGCTAAAGGATACTGACTCACTGGGAATCAGACTACTTATGGCCTACGTGCAAATGTGGGGCTTGAGGCTGCTGCTGCATGCCACAAATTAAAAAAAACGATAGAATCCTCACAAGAAGGATAAGAAATGAAATGTGCTGAACACCAAAACAGGTTCACTGGCACAGGTTTCCCAGAGAGTTGTGGACTCCCCATCTCCAAGAGGAGTATCTAAGGCCAGGCTGGACTGGGCTTGGAGCAACCTGGGGTAGTGGAAGGTGTCCCTATGCATGGCAGGGGGTGAAATGAAATAACCTTTGTCTCTTCTAACTCAAACCACACTGTTATTCTCTGGTTCAATGTCAAGCCAAAAGGTGCTTTTAAGGGTGGGGAAAAGGAGAATATTTCTACGGAAAAAGGTGATGACATTGGAGACTCAATAGGAATGGGCTGAGAGACTGTAACAAAACAGGCAAGATCAGGAATTTTTAAGACTAGGCCCACTGTAAGGTGGACAATGAAGGAAAAGAATAACTAGCTGTGTTGGTTAGCCCCTGGCTGACTCCGGTGCATGGAAGGCAGTGCCAGAAATGGCCAATAAGCTGATAGGTGGAGGTCAGCATTTTCAGTACTCACAATGTGCCAGGAGACAAACTCCTGTATTGAAGAATCATGGAATGCTTTGTGTTGGAAAGGAACTTAAGATATCCCATTCTACCCCTCTCATGGGCAGGGATACCTTCCAGTGTCCCAGGGTGCTCCAAGACCCAGTGTCTAACCTGGCCTTGGACACTTCCAGGAATCCAGGGACAGCCACAGCTTCTCTGGGCACCTGTGCCAGGGCCTCCCCACCCTCACAAAGAAGAATTTCTTCCTAAAGTCTCATTTAATCCTCCTCTCTTTCAGTCTAAAGCCATTCACCCTGGTCCTGTGGCAGGGAGGGTGTTTGCCATCTCCAGCTCCACATCCCTCTCAGGAGGAACCCTGCATTAGGCTGTTATGTAAATGCTTCCAATTGACAGAAAAAGTAGGTCATGTGTTAGCCAAATGCTCCTGGCTTTAAGATTTATCAGCATTATTAAATTAAACACGCTTCATGCTCCAGTGAGCGGGAAAGCTACATTGGCCTTTTCTTAATCATGCTAGTGAAAGGTAAATGTTTTATAGGGGGCTCATGAGCTCAATGGAAGGCATGGCAACAATAGAGCCGAAGCATTTACTCTGGGCACAGGCCTACCCCAGCAGTCCTCATTCTTCCTGGACAAAGGGCTGGGAAAAAATTATCCCCTAAAATGCCATTTTGAGCATTTCAGAGCATTCCCTGCCTGGAGAGAGACCCATCTTGGCCCCTTCCTCTTCACCATCATGTTTTGCCTTGTTCACCACAGCTTTGAAATGGCTCCTTTGTCCACCCACTTAAAAGCCCTGGGGACACCATTACATACAGCACAATGGACAGAGTAGATACAGAGTCCAGCTCCAGCCCAGTGTGAAGCAGATGCAGCCCCACAGAGGTCAAAGACATGGGGAGACAGAAGTGTCAAGCTTGACCCCCAAAGGGAAGCTGCACAGCTAGCCAAGCCAGCCTCTGCCGAGTGTCACACAAGGGCAACCACAGGTGGAGGATTGAAGCATCCTCCTTCCATGCATGGGGAGCAGCCAAAAGTTTTTGCAAGGGGAGATCTGCCCCAAAGCTGGACAATGCCCTTTCAAAGGATGATCCCATTCCACCATAAATAGTGCTGTGAATGGCAGCTGCCTTTGCAAGAGTGCCTAGAGGAGACATCATCAGTTCTCAGAGCAATCTGGTTCTTCCTCGATTCAAATATATTAAATTCTGGGAAATTTTCTTAATCTATCAGGAAACCCCTACGTCTGAAAAAGCAACTCAGGAATCAGTGATCAAGGAATAGGAAGGAAAATAAAAGCCCAGAACACCAGGAAGACTCCTCTTCCTGCATGCAAACGTACACATTCTAATTCTTCTCTTTTGCCATTTTTTAGAGGTTGAAGCAATTGCCTCACCCGGCACTCTTATGTTTATGCTTGCTGATACCTCACAAATACCAACATATCCCTAAAATTCAAACAATTCCCCTCCAGTTAGGGGAAATCTGAGCACTGTGTTTTGAATTAATTTAATAACACGATCAACTCCCATACAGGAGGAGGCATATGAAGGAGAACAGGAGGAGGAAATGGAGCTCTGGGCTGGATGCTGGTCTCCAGCCCAACTTCCATACAGGAGCTGGAAAAGTAGATGCTGGGATCCAGGGTAACGTGCCTCTGATATCATATTGGGGATGCTATCCCTGATGGCAGGGGGCTCAGCTGAGCTTGAGCAGAGCCCAAATCCCTGCAGGGGCTGGTTCTTTGTGTGCTTTGTGTTCTCCTCTTCCTCCTGTCATGCATTCCTAGGGCTTGCTGGGAGTGCATGAGCCCCAGGTGAGCACGCCTTTGCTTACTGTAGTTATTTTTGGGGGATATAGCAACATTTTGTTCAAGCTTTCCAAAAACAAACACAGAGAACAACTTTGTGCAGAGATGCCCCAGTGGCATAACTCACCCCCTCCCTGAAAGGTTTGGGTGGAAAGTTCACAGGCACCACCAAGAAAAGGAAAAGGAGAAAGTCTCCATCACCCCCCCCACCCATCACAGGGCTTCCAGAAAATCTCACTTTCTTGTAGGCATATCACAGAATCACAAAATGGTTTGGGTTGGAAAGGATCTTAACATTCATCTCCTTCCACCCCCTTGCCATGGGCAAGGACACCTTCCACTCACCCAGGTTGCTACAAGCCCCTATGTCCAACCTGGACATAGGGGGATTCCTAGCTTCCAGGGATTCCTAGCTTCTCCTAGTCAGTGCAGGCTTATAAAATCCAACAGGTCAGAGCCCTGCTGACCTGTGCAGGTAAAGAGCAGGGTGGGCAAGGCCCTGGTCTGTGCAATCCCCGCTGTGCCACCTTCCCAAAGGATCGCCCCCAAAACCCCAGCCTGGAGCATCTCGGTTGCCCTGGAAAACATCCACCACACTTCCCAGGCTCTCAGGTGTTCCAGGAGCCCCACCAGCACCGGCGTTAAAGATAGCCCCAAACCCTCAGTGTGCTCCAGCACAATGTGACATCCGGCAGCCAGGATTTCTAATGGGGGTGGCAGAATTTCATGTTGAGAATTAACATCTGGAATAGAATGTTCACCACCCAAGACAGCATTTTCCTCTGCAAGGGAGTAAATTTTTAAACTGCTCTGGCTTCTCCATATCATCTTCCCAAAACTCAGAGTTTTGTGAAGTTTCAAGGGTTTTCTGAAAAGGGTTTTTGGAAAACAACTGACGTGTTAAAAGCAGAGAAAAGCCAGAGAAGCCAGGAAAGAGGATGTTTTCCGGACATTTTAGGCTTTCTAGCCCGTTTTGTTGAGGAGGGCTGACTGTCCACCTGCGTCAGCAGAAGCTTTCTCCCCACTCATCTCCCACTCACTTGATCCTGCCATTAAGGCCTAATCCGGTGATTTCCAGCATGGTGTTTCAGCAGCTAGGAAGCTTGGCAATGCAGCCAGCTCAGGATTATGACGATGGTGCAGTCTGGCCAGGTCAAGATGGGGGTGAAGGAGGAAAAAACAAGAAACTCAAAGCCAAGCATTGCCTTAAACCACATGGAAATGCATCAGCCACCGGCAAGCTTTGGCTGTCAGGAGATAAAGCTGTGGGAGGGCAGTAGCACCATCCACATGAGTGACACCAAATGCCATTTAGGAACAAAGCTGCAATTCCAGCTGCTGCCATTTCCCACAGCTGTAGTAATTTTGGTTGACCCTTCCTCCTCTCTACTCTGTAGTTTCAGTGGAAATATTTTAGATATCTCTAACCAAAAAAGATGCCCTGTGCCCTCCTAGTATGTCAGCCAGGAGGATATTCCTGCCTCTTCTCTGCATGTGATCATTCCAAGCAGCACAGGAGACAAATGTCCTGCTCTGGCCCTCACAGCAGGCATCTCTGGAGGCTCCTTTCTCAGTCACCTGCTCCCATTTCCCTGCTTCCCTCCAGCTGAGACTACAACCTCACAGAATCATTTAGGTTGGAAAAGACCTTACAATAACCCAGTCCAACTGTTTCCCCAGCGCTGTCACAGCCCACCACTAAACCCTGTCCCCAAGTGCCACATTCACGTGCCTTTTTCACTCTTCCAAGGATGGGGACTCCACCACTGCCCTGGACAGCCTGTGCCAGTGCCTGACTGCCATTTCCATGAAGAAATTTTCCCTAACATCCAATCTAAACCTCTTGTGGTAGATTCTGAGGCCATTTCCTCTTATTCTGAACATCTGTGCTGATACAATGATGCAGAGCTCCAGCACAGTCACACTGCAGTGGGCTCAGCCACATCCCAGCCAAGCACCTGCCCTCCCCTCCAGGAATTTCCAGCTAATTTCCTGGTTTTCTCCTTTATCTGGTGAACCCTACTTATGGGATCTGGCATTAGCCTCCACTAAAGGAAGCTCAGTTGCGACAGCAGTGCCATTATCACAATATTTTGTGTGAAGACCAGTGGATGAATCTGCAACTTTTCCCTGCAAACCTTCCCAGGATGATGGTCTGGAACATCATTTCCCCCCTTGTAACAGGACAGCAGGATAAGACCACCTATCTCTGTGTCCTGATAGGTTTAGAGGAAATTCAGGTACCTGACAGATGTATCTGCAGAGATCTACAGAATGCAGAATTCCCATTCACTCACACGAGCTGCTGCAGTGTTGCAAGGAGAGGTCAGACACAGATGAATGAGGGAAATGCAATGTAATAGCAGCAGGATATTGGATGTCCTTAGGAAAGCCAGAAAACGTTGTTTGGGCTGGTTTCAGGGCTTTTTGATTGTGGGATTCAGAGCAAAACCAGTGGCTTGAACCTGTTTTAACCACCACCTCAACAAGGTTATTTAGAATTATCAAGAGTTGTTAGAAGAATAATGGGTCCTCATATAATTTGTTTAATTAAAGCTGATTTTGGAAGGTTAGGGTGAGCAGGGAGGGGATGGGAACATCATGCTATAATTCAGCCACTTCCAAATCATTCCATTAGTTACTTCTGGAACAACTTGCCAATGAAAACAGTATTTTCAGTGAATGTCACACTGCGTAAATGCATCAGAAACTTCCCCCTGTGAGGTGATGAAAGCCAATGCTCTTTGCAGCTGGGTCCACCACAACTCAGTGACCAGAAGCACCATCAGATGTCTGTGAGCTTTTCACAAGACCCTGAGTGACAAGGAAATAACATTTCCTAGGATAAGGAAGACCAAATCTTTCTCCTTTGGTCTGCCAGCAGATTAAAGGATAGATAAAAATAATCCATTACAGTTTTTTCCTGAAATACCGGCTGTCCCTCCACCCCCAAGCCATTGTTTTGGAGAGGCTGGGAGCATTCATTGGAGCTGCTGATGGTCCGGTGAAAAGCAAGCATTGGCTGGGTCTTGGCTGGTGCCAGGTGCCCCAGTGGGCTGAGGGAGGCAGAGGCAGCAGCCCCATACTGCCCCCCCGCAAGCCTGAACCCTGCTTCAGGGCTCAGCATTGCAGACTGGGGCGGGTTCTGCTGCAGAAGCCAAGCCAGGGGAAAGAATCCTAAAGGTCCAACGTCATCGCCTGGGACTGCAGAGACCAGGAAAGCAATTGCTTCAGTGCCTCATTCTGTGCCCGCATCCCTGACTGCACCAGGGGGATTCGGGAAGCACCACAAGCAGTGCTGCAGCGGATGGCTGGACGGAGCCTGCTGGAGAGCGAAGGAGGTGTGGGCTGTGAAGGGAGGTGGGGTGGCTGAAACCACTGAAAAATGGCTGGGAAATGCTCCAAAACACCCTAAAACATTGATATGGGGCACTCCTGTTAAAATGCCAGGTGATGACCCAAGTGGAAGAAGCTCTTGGCAAGCAGAGTGAGAAGCCAAAAGGAACTTGGCGATGTGAAGAAAATAAAGACGGAATTTTGCAAGGAAAAATACTGAACTTAACTGTGTGCAATTATGTGCACAGGAACAGATTCATTGCTCCCCGTCCACCTGAAAGTGGCTGGGAGTGACAAGCTGACTTGAAGGAAACCAGCAGAAGGAAACCAGGAATGGTGAAGTGGCTCTTCAAAGGAGATCCAGGCAGCAGAGAGTAACCTCAGACCCCTGGGGCCAGCAAACACAGCTCCATGGGGAAGGGCTGGAGGAATCAAGGCTCTGCAGCACAAAGGGGGCAGAGGGACACAGGGCCTTGAGCAAGGGGCTTAACCTGTACTGAAGAAGGTCAGGAAAAGAGCTCTCCACAGCCAGATACTCTTCTTTAAATCTTCCAGACATTCACGTATTGACAAATAAAACTCATCTCTGCTAAACAACCACACTTACAACCTTTATACCAAGCCAAACGCACCCAGATCAGGGCTTTTTCCTCACAGCCAAAGGCCAAGGATTGGAAGCCAGGAGGTGGCACCTTGTAGCAGGAGATCTTTCACAGATACCCCAGGGATACTCTACCAGGGTAGTGCATCAGCCCCAAAGAATCCATATCTTGCCCCAAAGGAGCCAGTGCAGTTGGAAACACACCCCAAGGGATGAGACAGTCAAGTATCAGCCCCCTAAGTGCAGATTTTAGATGCTGTTTTTCAGGAGAATCAAAAGGATGCCCCAGAAAGGATGCTCAGGGCCACAGACTCATGTTGGATGCTCGCAAAGGAGAGACCACAGGGAAGTGTGTGAACCTCCAGAGACAAGCAGCTTGTTCTCCAGCATTCTGGAAATGAGAGGCACAGCACTGCAAAAGGCTCCAGGCACATTCCAACATCCTTGCAGCTGGGGGGGACAGCTGAGAGGAGAACTCCTCCACAGACCTGGGAAAGCACAGCTCACACCTTCCAGGCCTTCCCCCAAAACAGATGAGTATGCAACCAGGAGCATCCCTCCACAGTGCCCAGCACCAACCATCCCATGATACCCCTCACTCCCCTCCTCCTCCAGAGCCTGCCGGCTGCCCTGGCTTTAATCCCACAGGCAGCATCATCCCCATAATTTCCTCCATTTTCAATCTACTTCCCTCCATTTTCAATCCACTGATCTGGGGGCAGTCCACAAATCCCTTCATCCTGAGAGCGAAGCAATCTACTGCTTCATCTCATTCCATCTCCATTTCTCTAATCCCTGGAAACAGGAACGAGGTTTGGAGCACATGGACTGCCCCGGAGGGATCTGTCCAGGTGCTGCTGGACAGAAACATGGGGGGCTCTCATGAATGCCACCCAACTTCTCAAAGCACCTGGGGCAGGTCCTAGCCCCTCCTGATCTGGGGATGGGGGAACAGTCTTTCCATTCCCCCAGCTGCCATGCTGGGAATGTAACGGACAGATAAGATGCAGAACTGAAAATATCTGGGGATCAAGTAAGGTTGACAGGGAGAGTCACAACCAGCCTGGTCCCATCAATCCCAGTTGGATCCAGTGCTCTTTGTCCACAATCCCAAACCTCTGACTTTCACCTTGGCTGTAGATGCTCTTTGGGAGTGGGAGACTGATCAGAGATGTGGGAAGGGAGACTCTTGTCTCTGCCTGCCCTGGAAAAGAAGCCTGGCCCCCCTAGGGGATAGGTCAGGATGCAGACTGTCCCCATCCCTCCTCTGCCAAACCCCTGCTGGTGTGGGGATGAAGGAGGCAGAAGGGGGGACCCCACCCTGATGGTCGCTGCAGGGCCGTGTCCTCAGCCTGAAGAAGGGGCTGCAGGGTGCTGTGTAACAGGGCTGCATGGTGGCTGTGCCAGACCCACCCCATGTCATGCCGTGCTGGCTCTCCCTGCTCCAGCTGGCGCGAAGGAGGACGGGGCCCTTGGCATCTGGGTGGATCGCCAGCGCGCTGCGCTCCGACCCTGACAGCAGGCTCCAAAACTGTCACTCCCGATCTGTTTTCACTTCAGCTAAACCTCAACCCTGATTACAATCAAGAAGAGCCGCCTCTCCTCTCCCCTTCTCCCTATGGTAGGTCCTCTGTAACCTCGGGTCTCAATGCTGAGCCAAAACCCAGTCAGGGAATGGGGGAACTGGCTCTGCCAGGAATTGGGGCTGCCAGAGATGGGGTCACAACTGCCCCTGTCCCCAGACCTGTCCCTGGCAGTGAAAGCACAGCCACCGCACTGGTTGCATCTCTCCCAGGAGAGCCTCTTGGATCTCTGTCAAAATCCATGGGGGATGTGCCACCGATACCCCTGCCTCTGCCATGGGTGGTATCCAGCTCCAAAGTGGCATCCATGGAGTTGAGGGGGCTTGGTGGCAGCAGGGTGCACCCACTGCCCGCAGCTAGCTCACTTAGCAACCACCAAATTAAATAAATTAATCAAACCAGAGCTGTGTGCGTGTGCAATCGGAGCACCGGGATGGACACACTCAGTGGGAAGCTGGGAAAAAGCTCTGTGGATGGAGACAGCCCTCACTAACTGCAGAAGCCTTCAAGTTCCCTTTTCAGCTCAGCTGGCCATAAAGCAGCTGCAGAGAACCAGCAGACTCACCTGATGGGGGCCATCACCCACCCTTGTGCTGCAGGACTGGGGGGGTCGAGGGCAGAGGTGCTACCCTGTCAGTTTGGGGATCATTCCTCACTCTCCAAAAAATAGTTTTATTCAATATAGCATGCACACAGCCTGCAGCCAGGGCTACCAGTGGGATCGAGCTCACCCAATGTGCCAAACATGTCCCCCCCGCCACCACGGAGAGCTCCCCAGAGGCAAGGTGCCCTCTCCTCCTGCTCCACAGCAAACACTCATTTTCCAAGAGGGGGCCTGGAAAAAACAACTGATGCCCTGGGAAAAGCAATCCTGGGACCACCAAAGCAGCATGGCTGGCTGGTACCCAGAGGAGTATCTCTAAAGGTGGGGGGCGAGCAGCTCCCTGTGCCCCCTGGTCCACCCCAAAAGGGAGCAGGCCACCATTGAGGGATTTGCTCCATCCATCGACAGCACTCCTCTTCCCTCATCCCACGCTACATCCCACAGCTTCTCCAATGCTATTTCAAAGGCATTCAAATAATGTTGGAGGCACTTATGAAGAGATTCTTCCCTTCACCTTGAGCAGCAGCCTTTTGCCCCCATCTCAAAACAATCATTTTTCTTTGGAGGAATAAATTCAGCAAGATTAAAAGGACATTTCCTGTAGTTATTTCCCAAGAAGAAAAATTTGCTTTTGTGTTTGAGAATGCTAAAAATATTTATATAAATGAATCCCTAAAAGAAAGAACTAAGGGCTTTGGAAATATTACCGAGTTATTCTGGAATTCTGTATTAAGAGCAAAACTACAGCTATTAGGAAAGAATGTCTGTTTGTTTGATTTTTTTTAATTCAGGGTTGAGTTTCTTTATCAAAATGCAGCCCAGCATCTGTCCTTGCATCTGTCAAAACAAAGGTCAATCATTTTATGGAAACTTAAACAGAACGTCCTTGAGGCACTGTTTCTGGTTTATTTTTAAGCTGGACGTGAGTTCCAATTAATAAAATCAGATTTTTTAAGGTGATTCACATTCAAATTAATTATCCCAGAAAACTCGGGGATTATGAGAAAAACATACCTGAGAATATTTTTCCTTTTTAGTATGGAGATGATAATTTGGGGTTGATTTCAACAGCTTTTAAGTCCTCTACAACATTTGCCACTAATATTTCACTTTTCTACTTATAAAGTGATGATGAAACCAAGGAAAATGCAACAGAAACATAATGGTATCACGAAGAATTTCAACACCCTAAGGAAACTGGGTATCTGAGGGCAAATACAAAACAAAGCAAGCATCATAATAAAAGGGATTGCTCTCTCCAAATCAAATTTCCCCAGCAAAAGGAAAAAAAATATTGGAAATAGGATGGAATTAAATAAGAAGAATATTTATAAAATTAAAAATTAATGGATGTGGAATGGAATTAGAAATTTTTTTAGAAATACTGGAACTAGAATGGAATTTGAAACAAAAATATTAAAAATTTGGAAATATACTGGAACTAAAAAAATACTTAAAACCAAGCAAAACAAAATAACAGAAGATAAAAATCAAACAAATCAGGGTTGGGGGTTTTATTATGTTGCCACACTAAGACATGATTAAAATTCCTGTTAATTTAGTGTCCATTTCTTGAAGGCAATTCCATTTGTGTCATTCCCACCCAAGCACACATACAAATGACATTGTCCAAATCCTGAGCTGCAAATCACAGAATTTAGGAACAGCTGGGTTCTAGTTAAGGAAAAGATGGATACTTCCCTGCCCAGGGAAACAATCTTTGGCACTGGCTGTCAGGCATGGGTAAAACAGAATTTAACTAAATTAACGCACATACTTCAAGAACAATGATTTTGCAAAACAAATTCGCGGCAAGATTTGTCAAATTTAACTCTCAAAAAATATTTGGCTTTTTTTTTTTTTTAAACAGAAACAAAAAAATATTTGGCAAAATAATTTCCCAACAATATTTTGGGAATTTCTCCCAGGAGAGACTTGGGAAACAGTCGCTAACTTAAGGGAATCCCGTTGCTTGCATGCTGATGTCTCCCGTAATCCTGCCTCACACTGCCACAGACTTAAATTTCCTCCACCAGAATTCCCTTAAACCTCTCCTAAGCATTCAAAGTTCTTCCAACCCACACTGGAGCCTGGGATCCAGCTCATTCCAGGATTCTTCCCTGACTTACACTAGTGAGAAAAGTTGCCTGTAGCGGGTGGTCTTCCACCATGACAATCTTTTAAATCTCCTTACCTTTCCCAAAGAGCCGCTTTCTTGCCGCTTTGGTGGGAGGGGGATCCAGACAGATGGCCAGTCTTTTCACGTTTGGAAAGGATGAAAAATGCTACAGGGGGGGAAAAAAAATCCCAGTGATTTTTTTTTTTTTTTTCTTATTCTGCTGCTCGGCGCAGAAGGGCTCCCAACCTCATTGGCCCCGGGAGATCCACCACGTGGCATGGGATGAAGGGCACGTGACCTATTTTCTCCCAAATCCGTGGGTTTGCTGGAAAGGGGGATGCACCCACTGCTGATGTTCTTGTCATTTCATGGGCTTTGATTGATTTATTTATTTTTATTATTTTTTTAAAGGCCACTGAGCAAATCTGGATGCCTTGAGGCGATGAAGGCAAACCAGCCAACACTTCCAACACAGAGGAAAAAGGATCTCAGCATGAGCTCTGGTGCACTGCCTGTGTGCAGGGAGAAATTTGGGCATGTTTTTTTAGGGTGCCTGCCCACCCAGGGCAGGACCAGAGCCTCCAGGAAGGACAGGAGGGCTGTGCTAAACCATCTATCTTAGAGGCAGCAGCACAGAGGGAAAGACCAGGCTGAAGCCCAGCCTGCACATCCCAGTGTTCAACTGCTCCCTGCAGGAAGGGGATATGTTACAACTGCTGCATCACCCAAAACAGATGATCTCATGCCCCAATGTTGCTCCTGACCCCTCCTCAGCTGTTCCCATCTTCTGCTGTCCTCCTGCTGACACACCAAACAACTGCTCCAAGAGATGACCATCTCCTCCTCTGGAGGCTGCTGGAACAGCTTTCTGGGAAGCTGGACCCAGAGCAGTTGAGGGAGCATGACACACTCTGGGTGGGCACGACCTGCTCCCACCAGCACATGGCCACACCAGGCCCAGAGGTGTTTCAGTGTTCTTCCACAGACACTCACCCAGCCCAAAATGCATGACAATTCTGGGTCAAAAAGGTCCCTGAAACTCTATGAAGCAAGGAAAGCCAAGCCACTGCTCCCAGTATTTGATTTTGACTAATGCTGAGGGTACCATCCCCTGTCCCAGCTCTGAGCTACCACATCCCAGCTGGCCACAGCATCTCCTGTTCTTCCCTCAGTAGCCAGGGCAGGTAACAGCCCTTCGGTGTCTGGACATTCAGTTTGGGGAAGGGAAAAAGAATTTTTGCAGTCCTCATGTTTTGTCCATCAAAGCTCAAGCCCATTGGTTGCACCAATTGGAAGCTGCATTTTTCTGGCAACCCAAGCCCAAGTCTCCACCTGGCTGTGCCAACCCTTGGCTGTGCCATCTTTCCATGCCAGGGATACACATGTTCACCTGAAAGCTCCAGCCAAATTACCTTGGGCATCTGCCTTTGGATATCACTTCTGCAGAGCAGCTGTCCCCACTCACCCCATCAACCAAGGGCGCAAGGCCCTCTTATCCAGGGGTAGCACCTAAGGCTCCTTGGAGGATCAGCTGAGCTTAGTGAAACAGCCATGGCCACCTCCAGCACTTCTTGGCATCACCACCATGTCCCAAATGCTGTTTCTTCCTTGCAGATGCTCCCCTCTATAGCTCTCCACAGGGATAGGAAGCATCAGGAGCATAGCCCCTAATTCCAGATTCTTCCTAAGGCAAGACTGCCTCACCACACTGGTCCCAAAATCACAAATACAGCCATGAAAGGCCCCAAACACTGTAGAAAAGTGCAGGGTCTCACCCAAATCCTCTCTGGTCAGAGGGTCACACTCTAGCCAGATCACAGAGCACTCAATTCCAACAAATACACACTGGGAGAGAAACTTTCCATACTAAAATTTTCAAATGCAAACTATGGCCATAGCCCAAAGCACCCAGCTCGCTGCTTGTCCTTCCCATGTTTTCTGATGGCCACAGAAAAGAAACTGAGCACCCTGGGACAGTGAAAGGTGTCTCTGCCCACCGCAGGGGTTGGAATGAGATGACCTCTAAGGTTCCTTCCAACCCAAAGCATTCCATGGTTCTGTGATTCCACAAACCTCCGCCCAACCTTTCAGCCCCCTCCTCCTTCCCCAGCGAAGCTAAAGCTGGCTCCCCAGTAATCTTCCCAATAATTATATAATAGAGAGGCAGGCGGATAAATCATTTCAGCCCGCTGTGCCAATAGAAAGAAAGCTGGATTAAAAGATCAGAACAAGCAATACTTAGATTAAAATGGTTTGTTATTTTCAGCTGCGGGAAAAAATCTGTGCCTAAAGCACAGAAGATGTGAAGGCGCATCATCTTCTTTCCCCCCAAAACTCAACTTTTTCACGTATTAGTCAAGACAAGTTCTACATTTCCAACCTCAAATCAGGTTTTGTCTCCCAATAGTAAAAAAAATACACTTTGCCAGTTCATATGACATTTTAGCTAAAGATTGAGAAATGCTTCAAGTTGTATTTTGCCCACGTGAAGCCATCAGAGCCCTTAAATTGGGAGAACCAGTACATGGCTTGGCATATAACGCCACTGCCTACAAAAAATGTGGCTCCTGGCACGATGGGCACCAACCCCTTGGCCTTGTCCTGTGCCTCCCCACACCCCCAAGCTGATGGCAGGTGGATGCCAGGCTTACCAGCAGTGCAGAGGTGGCAGTGGCAGCTGGGAGAAGCCCATCAGACAGTGGGACAGCTCTCTACAGGGACCTATATGTTGTCCCCCTGGCCCCCAGCAAGGTCGGCGGCCCGGGGTGCTATGCTCTGACTGATGGTTTTGGAAAGGCGTGAAGGGGAGGCAGGAACAAAAGTGGGAGAGAGGGAGGTGGCACTGGGGGCCAAGCTCTCCGCAGGGCATGGTGCTCATCAGCCCAGTTTGGATCGATGGGTGAGCTCCACTCGTTCACCTTCACGTTCAGATTGAGCAGAAGGGTCAAATTGGGAAATGGCTTGGCACTGGCGGGCACATCCCCATCAGCACCCTGCAGCCTCATGTCACAGCTGTTTGCCTTGCTGGAATGGACAAATACAACTCTACAGCATCTCCAGAACCAGCATTCCCACATTGCTAATCACATAGAATCTCCATCTTCCAGCATCAGCAATGACCACTCATCCCATCACCTGGATGGGAAATGGAGAAGCAGATTTTCCAGTGTCACGTCCCAGAATATCCTGAGTTAGAAGGGATCCACAAGGATCATCGCATCCAACTCCTGGCACTGCACAAGACAATGCCCAGAATCCCACCTTGTGCTCTTCCATGTGTCTCTCTCAGCTGTAGTTTTTCTATAAAAACATCACAATACCACACACACAGGATCAGCCTTCAGTTCCGAGGATGGAATCCCACAGGGCAAGAGGTCCAAGACCCAGCCTTGGGAAGGGCTTGGACAGAGACAGGCACCAGGCTCCTCTCCCTCCTGTGGATGTGGGAGAGGGGCAGGGGCACAGACCTGGGAGAAGGGATGGGATGGTGGACAAGGAGCATGGGAAGGCAAAAAATTATGTCAGAGACCTTCCCAGAGGGAGATGGGAGCTTTGAGTTGTGATATTCACCCAAATTTAGACTTATATTGCCGGAAAGTGTATTCACTTAAGCCGGAGAATAAAACACACTTGCTGGACAAGTGATAGCAGAAACCTCAGACCAAACATGACCAGTACCCACCACATCATCAGAGACCATGAATAAATCTCCTCACAGGTTATTTTGGCAAGTTCTGTCCTTGCTGCACCTTAATGGGTCACCTGCAGCTCCTCTGGGAAACCTCCATCCCCCTATCCAAAACATAGCCTTGTGTTGCAGGTGCAGGCTGCTTGCTCTGGCTGGTCTCTCTCAAAGTTTTCTGTGCAGAAAATGGGGATAAGCAACACTCAGAAAAGGAATGGGAGAAAAGAGAAATGGCTTTGTCTGTTGCTACAACGTTTCTGCATTATGGAGCTGTCTTCTCCCTTGGTGATGCGCATCCTCCTCTCCACTAATGGAAAATGTTGTCCTGCCATCAATTCGTGCCAGTCAGTAGCTGGGACAGCATGATAGCCTGGGGCCACTCCAGATCTATTTTAGTCACAAAAGTAGAGTGGTTGATGGAAATCACCCCGCCTCTGTCTCTGCACTTCCCAGCTTAGCTCTTTCACTGGTTTTAATGGAATGCCCAGCGTGGCAGAAAGTGAGGGTGGAGACAGGGATGAGAGACCTACAGGGATGCAGGAGAGAGGCCCCAGCACCCTCTCTGCAGGTGTTTTACAGCCGAAGGGACCTGCAAAGATCCCTCCTCCCAGGATTTGCCCAGAGAAGCTGTGGCTGCCCCATCCCTGAGAGTGCTCTACGGCAGGTTGGACAGGGCCTGTGGAAGGCATCCCTGTGTAACAAGAAGGCCTCTTCCAATCCGAAATATTCTGAGACTGCATGACTTGGAAAGGACCTTACCTTACCCTACAGGATGGCCTTGAGCTCCAGAGTGATTCCTGGGAGCGTCTGGCTGCACCAGAAAAGGGCATGCTGAGTGCAGCAGGGGGAGCCCAGCAGTCCACGGCACGAGCCTGCACACCAGGACATGGCAGAGGTTAAGGCATAGCACAGAGGAAAGATCAAACCTAATTAATGTGAACTTCAGAGAGAAATGAGACACAGACTGGGCTGGGAGTCAGGGAAGAATGATCAAGAGCATCACCTCCATATTGTATTTGGGGTAGGCATGCAGAACTTCTATTTTCCTCTACACTGCAAGCAGGTTTGGACAGATCTTCAGCATCCAACAACCACAGGAAATCATCCTGTGGAGGAGGGGATTCCTGGGATGCCAGAGACTCCCTGGTGACCAGAGCCTAGCAGTCCTCCTTTGTGGTCACCTGCTTGAGGCTGTGCCCAGCTGTGGAGCCAGGAGCCTGCTCCTGCAGAAATCCAACAGTGGTAGAAAGAACCCAGGATGTTTCAGCACCATGGGTGCCAGGTGCCAGCTGGATTTTTGCTGCTACTCCCAATAAGTTAACTGGGGCGTGCACTACCCATCAATACAATCAATGGAGCAGCATCAGCCGCTAATAAGCTGAATGCCAGAGGGCAGGAAAACCTCTCTCACTGCCCAGAATATTCCCTGGGCAGCAGGGTAGGTGAGCTGCAGACCCCTTGCTCAGACTTGGTGCTGCTCTTAGTGTGATGCGGCACCTTGTGTGTTGATAGGGAAAACCTTCCTCTGCCTGGTGACTCAGCAACCTCTGTGCTCATCCCCAGTGACCTGGGCACTTCCCTGCTGTAGGAAGGAGCTTGTAAGCAGCAGGGGGCAGCGGGGGCGGGGAGAGCCCATGGGACCTCCTGAAGTCAGTCTTCAGTCTTGCTGACGCTTGCAGCAGTGTCAGCACTAAGGTCGCAGCCCAGGGTGACCGAGGCTGCCCAGGGCTTTGTCCCTTTGGGGCTGAAAACCTCCAAGGATGGAGCATATACAGCCTCTCCCAGCAATCAGCTGTCCTCAGAATTCATGTTTTTTCTCTCAATAGTTCTCTCCATGTCCTCCAAGGTAGCAGCTACATCCCCAGCTGGTGTCACCTGTAGGCAGCACAGGTCCCAGGATGGACTCTGAGGGACTTCCCTGCTCTCCACTGAGCCTGCACAAGCCAGATAAATTCTAAATCCCGTAACTGCTGCATTTGCAACATTCAGTCCCATGGGCTCTGGCCAAACCTAAAAAACTGGAAAGGATGGAAAGCCCAAGCTGTGACTCACCGATGGAGGACCTGCAGGGACAGGTCAGGGATCCTGTGGAGCTGCTGGTCAGCGGTGCAGGAGGCAGGGAAGGATCTGGAAGACAGCACATCTCAACACCCTGAGGTGCTCAGGCAGCCCCCTCACCTGGAATCCACAGAGCATCCTCCCCACCCTGCTGCCCTGGCCAAGGGCAACACAGGGAACAGGAAATCCCAGAGGCAAATCAGAGGAGTCCTTGGTAATTGTTTTATTCCAATCAGTACCAACTGCTGGTTACTGATTCCAGGATTGACAGTAAGAAGGGAAGATCGTCACAGCACCAGTCTCATCAGCATACCCATGGAAAGGGATCTCAGAGATAGGACAAAGGAAAAAGGATGCTGAAAGGACAAGGGGTTGCAAGAAACCCCAGCCTTTCTTCCCAGGGCCAGTGTGGGCAAAAATCATCAACTCACACCCCACAAATCCATGGGGGAAGAGACTTGCACTCATCTTCCAGGTCCAAGGTTTGAGTTTATCTCAAAGCAAGGCTTAGTATCCAGGGAATGCAGCATTAAGAAATTTGTCAGCAGTTTTCTTAACAAAAAATTGGTCCATCTCCCAGCAGCTCTGCTTCTTGTTATGTCCCATCCCTTCCACCCACCTAGCTGCAGGTGAGCTAGTGGTAATTCCATGTGGGAGCAGCTCCTGTGCCTGGTCCCACAGGGCTGTGAATGCTTCCTGTTTTTGTTCAGGCAGAGTAGGATGCCCTATTCTACCATCCCAAATACCACATCCCCTACTCCATACCACTCCCCTTTCCCAAAAATACCCAAGCCTGCTGCAACATCCATCCTGCCTCTCCTGCAAACTCAGGACCTCAGCTTCCTCTCACTAGTGAGTCCCTGGTTGTTTGTGACCATCAGGAACCTTCCTTGGGATGTTTGGAATTGTGGGGCACCTGTGGGAAGTCTAAGCACTGTAGAGAGCATGGAGAGCTTGGAGAGGTCCTACGGCTTTGCTATGACCCTCCAGGGAAAATTCAAGGTCTTTTGGAAGACACAGTGCAGTGGTCAGGGAGGGATGGGATGGGATGGGATGGGATGGGATGGGAATGCGGATGGGAATGCGGATGGGAATGGCTAGGATGAGATGGGATGGTATGGAGATGAGACAGGTTATGATGGGATTAGATGGATGGGATGGGCCAGGATAGGATGGGATGGGCCAGGACAGGATGGGATGTAATGAGATGAGATGGAAATGAGTATGGGATGTTCTCCCACCATACTACCAAACCCCACAGAGAGGAATATCAGTGAGATGGCTTTACCTCCATTGCCCCCCAGGCTGCCAGCCCCCTTTGTGCTGGAGGGAACTCCGCTTCCCTCCACTGAGGATGCAGCAACTCCCATACCACCAGGATCTGCTTTGTTCTGAGGTTCTGGGGGTTGACGCTCCTTGTGCAGGGAGAGAGGGATCCTCCCCTGACCAGTGTTCCCATCATCTCCCTGCCCAGGTGCTCCATGCAGACAGAGGCAATGATTTTAGTGTCCCAGTGAACAAGCTGTCAAGATGCATCAGCCTCAAAGGGCAGCCTTCAGAGCTGCCTTCTCCTCCCAGGTGCCTAGGCGAGGAATACCAATTCCAGCTCTGCGCGCGCACGCACACCCCGTGTCACCCAGTGCCTGTGATTTTCCAGCCTTTTAACTAAAAATACTTGAGAAATCTGGTCATGAGGAGAGGGAGGCAGCAAGCCCGGGGTGGGGGTCAGAGGCGAGGTGCCATTGGGCTGGCAGCGGGGAGCGCCATGGGCAGAGCCCAGTGATGCGATGGGACGGAGCGCTGAGGCGCCATCAAGAGCATGGGCAGAGATGAGCTGAGAAAAGCCATGATCAGAGCTGACATCTGCCTCCTGGGTGGGTACCTAATGAGCAGAGACATTGTCCACTTGCAGAGACAAGGGAAAGTTAAAAGATTTCCGAGCTGACACCTGGCAGCCTCCATCGGTGTTCCTGACCAAGCAGCAGGGGAAGGGTAACGGCAGTGGGGGGCTGGAACTGGTCAGCCCCGGGCTCTGCAGGGCTGGCTGAGCCAGATGGCCAAGGGGTTGACATCTCATCAGCTCATCTATGCTGCCCAAATCTCTCCTTCTGGTGATTTCTGACACCTTAGAAGAGAAACTGGTGCTTTCTGGGAGCTGAGGGAGGTCTGTCCCATTCAGCCCCATACCTCAGGAAAAGGCAGCAGCAGGGAGCACATTCCTGAGTCCAGCAGTACACCAGACTAGCTCTAGGCTGGGATCTGGGCACAGGCAAAGGTTCCTTGTGTCCCATGGTCTCCATATCACGGGAGTAGGATGGCACCCCAGCCCCCAGCGCACCCAGCAGGCCCCCCACGCTTCCACAAACCTAGTTCCGTCAGACCCTATACACCCAGCCTCCCTAAGCCCACTTTTCACAAGCTCTTCCCTAACTCAACTACCTCCAGCCTCTTCCCTAACCACCACCTTCCACTGGTGATGAGACAGGAGCAATGGAGCAGGAGAGGGGATAGCCCTGTATCGCTCCTATCACCTCCCAGCTTTCTCCTTGGGAAAACATGGCTCTAAAAGTACTTGTGAGCCACCAAATATCCCCATTCCCTGCCAAATTCCACAGGGAAATGCTCTTCCCCCCCACCTGCCTTGACTGCTTTCCCAAAGGCCAAGTGGATTTACAGGAAAATCATCTCCCTGCAACAATCCTGGCTGAAAGAGGAGATCCTGGAGCATCCTCAAGCCTTTCCACCAGCCTAAAAAGCAGCTTAAAAGCAATGACATTACTCCACATGGTTTTCACCAGCTCCATCAACAAACAGTCTTGGGTCTTAACCCCATTACAACCATGACTTTCACCTGCCTGGCTCCAGGGATTTTTGCTCCTTTCCAACAAAAATAGCCAGAACCACCCAAAAGAAGGGTGCAGCCCTTTCCCTGGGACTGCAAACAGCAGCTGGGCTCAGGCTACTTCTCCCTGGCACCCGCTGACCTGCTGGGCTCGAGCAGATGGAACAGTCACAAATCCTCCTATAAGCCAGGGAAGGGACTAATCTCCTAGAGGACAAATTGGTTGGCAAGTGGGGGGAAGTTCAACATTCAACCTTCTCCTCCCTCATCGGGCATACCCAGCAGCACCCAGCATACCCAGATGGATCACAGCACCCCCGAGGGCAGAGAAGGCACCAGGACTCTGAGTACCTGGTGGGGACCTGGTCTGGGGACAAGCAGATATTTAGGTCACAGCAAGCTAAGCCTTACATGTCCTACACAGGGAGACATGGCAGTTGGTGGCTCTGTAGGAAAAACCACCTCTGGTGAGATTTTAAAACTTCCAAAATGCTCCCCAGCAATGAAGGGTTCTTCAAGACTAAGAGGTCCTTGATGGGTGTGGGAAGCCAAAGGAACAGCCACTGGGATGAGGTGGATTACCCACAGTGAAGAGGTCCTTCCTCATGGTTGGAGGAGGATTAAGTACACTGCAGTGGGTTAGTCCAGGTCCACAGGATGGATCTGGAAAGCCAAACATGCTCTCTCCAGAACACAGGCATCCCCAAAAAGACTGGGAATGACAACATGCCAATGTCAAAGCTGATCCCACCATGGACATCACTCCCAGTCATGTCCACCCAAGTCCTTCAGAAAGGTGTTTATGCCCCAAAGACCCCAAACCAGATGTCAGCCCAAGGATACACAGCCTGGTCCTGCTCCTGAAGCTATCCACAAGCATCAACTCTCTCCAACTCAATTTCCTCCTGCTCCAGAGGCCACAGAGAGTGAGAAGGTCAGCAAATTTCATGCCACCCTTCATTCTTCTGGGTTGTGTTTTTTTATCCTCTCCTCCTTTCTTTCTTACATCCCCTCTTCCCCTGCCTAAGGGCAGGAGAATTCCTCCTGTGTGCTGGCAAGGGACAAATGTCTCACTAGATATTGTCAGCCCTACTCAGAAAACTCCGAGGCAGGGAGAGGTGATGAAGACAGGCATGAGAGCTTTCAGAAACGCTTGGAAGGAGGAGGCTGCAGCCCAGTGGAGGACGGAAAAAGTACAGGCTGGGATGTGTGGCATCTGGGTTTGGATTGCAACCTGCACCTTGGATGAAGGATCATGGATGGCCAAGAGAGCCTGGGGAAGTCTTGATGAGATGTGACATCCACCAGCATGGCATAGCATCAGTGCCACCTCTCTGGGTGCCACTGTGCATCCAAAGGAATAGCCTGGGACAAAGGCTGAGCCATTGGTGTGTCCCTAGGGACCATGGCCATTCAAGCTATGCGGTCAAAGCAAGCAATTTCAAGCCCATCACTAATCCATCCCTATGCCCTGGAAGGGAGATTTGGGGAAAATCCCAAAATTTCCCTGAGGGAACCCCAGAAAAATCTGTTTTCCAGGTGAGGAAACTGAGTCACAGAGGAATTCACTACAGACAGGCTTGCCTGCTCCATGGAGCCACACTGTCCCAAGAAAGAGCTTCATTTTCCAGATCCCCTGGGCTTATATCATCATGCCCTGCCTTCATGTTATCAATCAAATAAAAGTTTTTAAATAGGGAATTGTTTCCGTATTTTGAGGAAAGCTGAGAGACACAGAGTGAATGAGCATCTCTGGAGGTCTCTGGCCCAGCTCCCACCGGAGCAGTGACAGATTAAGCTGCCTGGCATGAAATGACTCCACCTTGAAACCTCAAAACTTTTCCCAAGCCCTCCATTTTCTGCCTGCACCAAGAGCACATGTTACCTGGATGCCCTGACACCCTGCCATCACCAAAAGGCCTCACTTTAATCCTTTTCAGAACACAATGGGCAGCAGGAGCCTCATCACAAATCATCACCTGCATAAAAGGGGACCACTCCATGGTGGTGCCCGCAGTGATGACATCCCCATGCCCACGGTTGTGATCCCATGCCCAAAACAGTGTCCAGCCTGGAATGGCCACCAGCCTGCATGACCCATGCCATGGGGGAGCATGGCACAATCACCTCAAGAGTCCCCTGGATAGCCCCATCCCACCTCCTCACCTCCAGAGTGGGTTGCAGGCACAGCACAACGTGGAGGCACATCTGGTAGTGCTGGGAGGGTGGAGCTGCAGCCGGATGGATGCCTCCTTCCCTGCAGAATTAAGGAATGAGAGTCCGGTATGGGGCAAATGCATCCTGCAGACTATGTGTCCCCTACAGCAGGTCTCCATCCTGGGGACACTCATACATGCCAGAGATGTCACCACCACAATTCGCTCAGGACAAGCAAGTCCCAGATGCAGTTTTTCCCAGCCCAGCTAGCCAGAGTCCTCTAAGGCATGATCAGAAGCCTCTGGGGCACTTGGATTTTCAGGAAATCATCACCTTGTGCTGGGAGAGTAGGGAAAAGAGGGTTTGCTCCTTGGTGGCAGGGATGCATGAGTCATCCTCCAGCCTGATGCCCTTGAAACAGAGCCAAAAAAGCTTTTACCCAAAGTAGCCAGCAATAGGATATCAGAGCAGGAGCTCCAGAATTAACCCTTTCCTGGCAGAAGCTGGCTGGCTGCCCTCCCATGCAGATTCTTTCTTCTCCTCTACTCAGTGCTGGGTTTTCCCACTGTGTGCACCCACCAGGTTGGTGGACACGATGCCAACACTGCCTGGCAAGAGCAGGGAGGGGGACATGCCATGAGATCCAGTGATGGGCTGCTGCCAGACCAAATGGGGTTGGAAATGCAGGCCCTCCAAAAGGGGAACGGCATTTCTCTTCCACATGTCCCATCACAAAGCCTGTCCAGTAAACAGGAAAATGTTTGGCGTCCAGAAGAGGGAAAACACAACTGAAACAAAAAAAGGTGGAAAATTTGAAGCTCTTTATTTTGCTGTTTTGGGGGAAAGGCTCGTGATTCCTGCACTCCTGAGTCCTTGTTTCATTTAGGAGCCCACCAACCATCTGCAGCTCTGATGGGATCCTCATTGTCTAGTGTGCCAAGATTTGATGGGCTTTCCACTAAACAATAGGAAGTAGCCTGCTGGAAAATCTCACATTCCATCCTTGACAGAAAACAGCCCCTTGGGAACAGGTGGGAATTTCTGTGTTAAAAGGAGGTTTTCCTATCTGCAGGCAGGCAGAGAGGTGCCAGCACCCAGCTTGCCTGCCAACCTGATGACAATGGACCAAGACCTGCAGCATGGAAAGGCGGAAGCTTCAAACCATGGCTGTGGCAGTGGGCATGAGCATGACTGAGCTGGGACAGGGCAAGAGGATGGAGGATGATGATCCTTGCCCAGGGCTGGGAAAGGCTCCACCCAGGAGTGGCTGCAGCACTGCAGCCTTGCTTACAGGGCCCCAAAACATGCCTAGCCTCTCTTGGGGCCATCAAAACGAGATGGGGGTTATATTTGTACCCACTAACCAGGGCTGAAGCCTCCTGCCACAGCCCCATGGAGCCAAGCATCACTTGACCCACCCCAGCAATCTGGCAGTGTTTTGGTATCTGCATGGACCTGCCCAGGGCATCTAAAGTGAGCTCAGACAGGGATTTCCCTCTTAAATACTCCCACAGGCCTCTATGGAAATGCTCCTTGAAAGCCTGGATCAGGAGATTTTGAGTGGCTTCTTCATCTTCCACAGTGTTCTTCATCCCCAGTTTGCTTCCTTACAGTCTGCACCAGGGGCTGCTGAGCATCCCCTCCATCTGAGGGATCCCTGTGCCTCTGCCAGCCCACCCCAGACCCGGGGCACAGTGTCCTGTGTCTCCCACCAGGACCACCCATTCCCTTGTACTGCATCCCTCAGGATGCACCAATGCTATCTGCTCTCCCAAGGATGGGCAACATGAACCGTCCAGGCCTGGAAAGCCTGGAACACCTGCTCCATTGCCACAGCAGCGGGCGTTCCCCACCATCCCCAGCACCACGGACACCACAGCCCTGAGCTGCCCCATCTGCCCTGGCTGCCTGCAGGACTGGGGGAATCCCTGCAGTGATTCCCAGGGGGCCACACAGCATCTGCATGGGGTGGGGATCTCTGCAGTGTCGTAGGATGCTGCACCGGCTGGGCTGCTGCACAGACTCCTCCTCAGCCCAGGAAGACCTACTGAAAGGAGGTGGGCAATAAACAGTACCCCAGGAGCCACAGCTGAATAAACTAAGCCCTCCTGAGTCCACTCCACGTGATGAGAGATGGGGGCTCCAGTGGGGAGTAACCCCAGCACAGGACACCCACTGCTCCCTTGAGGCACATGCTAAAAAAACAGCTTAGGGACTGGTTCGTAGGGACTGGTTAGTCAGTAGTGACTGAGTAGGTGGCAGCCCTGCCTTGTGGCAGGGGCTCAAAAATTAAAAAAAAAAACAAACCCAAAACATTCTGTGATTCTATGATGATTCTGATTTCAGAGGAAGGACAGAAAAGTCCTGCCTGGGTAAACGGGCCCCCAGGAGATAGCCACCCAGTTACAGGGGAAGTTTGGAGGCCTGGGACCCCTTTTTTCCCCCCAGCACTGATGCCGTGGCACCACTTTGTGATCACCACACCTGGAGCATGGGCTCATAAATGACCACAAGCCTGACACCCGTGAGACCCCATGGGTGCAGCAGCCAGGGCTCAGAAAAACACCGTGGGACCTCTCGAGGTGTTCCCATCCAAAGCCATGCAGTATACCCGCCGTGACCCATCCCCATGCACACTTGTCCTTGCAGTGGCAAGTGGGGGAGGTCGGAAAGCCACTTCCTTTGGAGACCCCCACTTATCCCCAAGCGGAGGCAGCACTTTGGGATTATTTCAGCAGAGCCCGAGAACCTCCCAAGGCTGGGAGGTAGGGACCGAAAACTCTCAACATCCTCGCAGAACCGCCCAGACGGGAAGGTGGCAGCAGCACACCGGGGCACCCCCTGCGGACGGGAGGGACACGGGGACAGGGTCGGTGGGTACCCGCTCTCCGCACCCCGGAGTGATGTCGCACCGGGAGCCGCCTCGCCCCGATGCTGCCGCCACCACAGCCACCCTCCATCCCCGCTCCAGGTGCCGAGGTGCCCCTGCGGGACCGGGAGCTTTGTCCCGGGGCCCCCACGCCCAGAAGACACTCCCCGGAGAAGGCGAAGCCCTACCTGTGTCCGGACGGACGGCTGGGGCAGGGCGGGGAGCGGCAGGGCTGGCTCAGGGGCGGCGGCAGCCGGAGCCCAGCGGGAACACCCAGCCCTGCCCGCCACCCGCCCGGCTCTGCCCGGCCCCCCGACTTCCTGCCCCTGCCCCGTCCCTTCCCGTCCCAGACCCAGTCCCTGCCCCTGTTCCAGTCTCTAAACCGGCTCCTCCCCTGCCCCAACTCCTCCTCTAGCCCCTTTTCCTGCCCCAGCCCTCCGCTGTCCTCTTCTTAATGTATCCCCTGCCCCTGTTGCTGCCCCTAAACCGGCTCGTCCCATCCCAGCTGCTGCTTTTCCCCCTACTCAGTCACTACTGCTGCCCCTCTTCCTTCACTGCCCTCGCCCTACTACAGCTCCTTCTCCTGCCCCTACCCAGTCCCTGCCGCTGGCCAGTGGTGGCTGGGGGCAGTCCCAGGTAACTCTGCCCCAGGGTGACTCCGCCCCAGGGTGCTGGCATTGCCCGGGTGCCTAGCATCGCCCCGGACCCCTACCCTGCGGAGCTCCTGCGCCCGGACCCGGCTGCGTTTAAGGGCGGGACGTAGCCCTGCCACCATCCTGGCTATCGGGGATGGACAGACAGGTCCCACCTGCCCGCGGGAGGGACAGAGTGGGGACAGGGAGGTGGCGGACACAACTGCTGTGGTCTGGCCACCCTCCCCAGGACCACCATGGGGCTGGAAGCCTCTGGGTGGGAATATCCACTGCTGCCTGGACCTTACAGGCTGGCTTGGGTGGGGCTGGGGTTTGTGTGTATGACAGTCCCCGGACGTCTGGGATCCTGCTGCCGCACTTCCAGGCAGGAACATATAAATATTTCAGCAGAATAGCCGAGCCCTGTCAGCTTGCATTTGCTTCTGGAAGGGTGAGCGCTGGGAAAGGGGGAGGGAGGAAAGGCGGGGAGAGAAGATGCCGTCGGAAGATGCGCTCGGAAGATGCGCTCAGAAGATGCGTCATCTCCCGGGAGATGGGGCACCAGCTGCGGGGCCCAATTCTCGGGGAGGCTCCTCCTCCTCTAGGGATGCTCTTCCCTCCAGCAGAAGTGCACGGCCATGCTCCAGCCCCTCCTGGTCCTGATGGCCGGACTCACCCCATAAGCAGCTCTCGGAGGCTGCTGCCAGGCTGGGCGGGGGGATGAGAACTTTCGGGAGGTCTGCTTGGAGCACAGCGGGTAACTGTTCGGGACCCTCTGGGATGCGACAGAGCGCAGACTAGAAAAAATCCACTCCCAGGAAACAAACGGGGTGCAGAACTAAATCCAAGCAGCCATGAGTATCATAAATGAGAGGAGGGAGCCAAGGCGGGAACAGCATCCCCCAGGGCCCGCAGCCCAGAGGCCACGGCAGATGGGCAAGGAGCTGGCCACGGCTGAGGGCAATGGGAAAGGGGGTCCTTCACGCCTTGCCGATGCTTTGGGAAGGGGACTTGTCCCCGTACGGGACACGCAGGTGCCAAGGCAGCTCCGTCCCAGGGGGGGACGGGGCCTTCCTATTCCTGGTCCTCTTCCCTTTCCTCCCGCCCGCTGCATTCTGGGGTTTGTAGTTCCCGCGCCGCCCCGCACGTGGGGCGCGACTACATTTCCCGAGGTACCTCTACCTCCTCCTCCTGCTCCTCCTGCTCCTCCTGCTATCCCGGGATCGCCGCGGAACGGGCTCGGGTAGCAGCGGGGAGCCCCGGATCCCCGCCGTCCCCCAGCCCGCAGCGCCCATGCCTGCCGCCCACCAGGTACGGGCTGCACTGTGGGGGTGTCGCCGGGGCGGTGGCGCGTCCAGCGGGGTTCTCTGGGATGCCGGTGATGTTGTTTCCTCCTGGTGCTGGGGGTGTGTGCCGGGTGCTGTGTTGATTCCCCTCGCCCCTGTTTCAGAGTGAGCGGATGCCGCGAACCCCCCAACACCGTCCTCTGCCAAGTGCACCCCAGACCACCCTCAGCGCCCATCCCTTGGTGCTGGGAGGTGGGAGGCAAAGAGATGCCGGCACAGTGGGTGAGGGTGTGTTTTCAAGAGCTTCCCAGGCCTTGTTTTAGGGAAGGTGCCCCAGGGACTCGCGCGCCCCATTCGGCGTAGCATCTCCCCATAAAACACATGGTGCCTTGGCGGTGTCACTTGTATGTCACCGACACGTGGCTGCGGGGAGAGCATCCCCCCGACCCCCAGGGCTGTCCCCTCTGTGCCACGGTGGCCGTGGCTTTGCGAGGAGTGTCACTTGTGACCCGGGGCTGACAAGGGTGTGACAGTGATCCATGTTGAGGTCACACCCTGATAATCCTGTGATAAACAGGTTCACAAGGTGATAACGGACCGGCTCTGCTCCCTTGTCCCTCCAGTCCCTAGCTTGCACCAGGGATGAAGGATGAAGCATTCCCTGGGATTCGTGCACACTCACCTCGAGCAGAGCAGTTCCAAGGATGTTCTGGAGAAGGGGAATTGGGCTCGGCCAGATGAGTTCTGTTCTGGAGTCCCTTGATGTGTGGGGACACACATGCTGGGAGTTAGGAGCCAGTGCTCCTGGGAATGGAGCAGCTTTGTGGGTACAGCTGCATCCTGGATTTAGTGTAGATGGTTTCCTGTGGGCCAGGGATGCATGTGTGTATCCCTCCTGGAGAGCAGAGGGTGGCAAACATCCCATAGAGGTCATGGTGCACGTGGGGGGCAAGTGGCTGCTGCAGGTGACATCCACAGCCCAGCCTGAGGACAAGGAGGGCTGTGGGGACTGAGAAGCCTGTCATACAAAGCTCAGCCATTGTTCCATGGAAGGACAAGCCTTAGGCAGGAAAGGTACGTGTGCCTTTCCCAGGATTCCCTAGTTTATATTTAAGTGTACTCCTGTTCTCCCTTCCAGGTTGGCCCATGGGCCATTGGGCGATGGGGCAGAGTCCAGGCACTCACAGCTGGCAGTGGTCCCAGCACGGTGTTGGGGTGGGTGTCTGGCGGGGGTTAGCCCTTGCTCCTTGCCCCTTGCCCTTCTTGCCGCAGCAGGGCGGGGCAGTGCTCCAGCCAGTGCCAGACAGTTTCACTGGACAATGAGGGAGTGAGCACCTGCCTTGTTCCGCAGGGATCTGTTTAGGAGGTGGAGGTTCTTTGCCCAGCTATGATCTCTGGCACACAAGTGTTTTGGTGACACTCATGCACCAGTGCTGAAATCCCACGGGAATGCTGGTGGAGTGATGGGCCCTCACTGGGGCAAATGGGTACTCAGCTTCCTATAGTTTTAGGTCACCACCAGCTTTCCTCTGCCACCACTGCTGCTGGCTCGTGTCCCGTTTATCCTGTGTTATCTGGCAGCAGTGGGGGATTATCCCCCAATTCCCACCATGCAGAATCCAGTGGGACACAAACAAGGACCATGAACTTACTTTTTAATGACTGTGATTAGTTGTTCTGTGGTTATCAGGGTAGTCAGGTTTCTAGACCTTTGCTCCTGTGGTGTGTATTGGCACATGTGGAATTTCATGGCATGAAAAGTCACCTTGGTGACTTCTTATGGGAGTGGGGAGCACTGGGAGGACAACTGGTCCTTCTCCTGTCCCTGCCGTCATCCTGTGACCGCTAATCAGGTCTCCTGGCACTGCCAGCTTTTCTGTAGCCAAACCTCAGGATTTGAGCTTTTAATCCCCCTCTGGACTGTGAACTTTGTGGCATTTTGCATTCTCCCCAGGCTGGGCGTTGTGTCCCACTGGGAAGAGCTGAGGGACTTGCCTGTGACTCACTGAGGTCCTGCCAGCCATCCAGCTACTGAATAACATGGGACACGGGTGACCTCATGCCCAGTGTGCACATTAACTCATTTCTGCAGCCAGCACATTCCTGTGCCATGCCCTGTGGAGCATCACTGGTGCAGGGCGTCTGCATCCCTCTGCCTCTGCAGCTCAGAGGGAAGCGTTGCTCCCAGAGGGAAGGAGAGGGAAGCGGCAAAGCCCCACTGAGTCTTAAAGGGGAAAAAAAAGAGGTGATGGGAGCTGAGGATGCTCCACTGTGGATCCAGATGCTCTGTGCATCCAGGCTCCGGATGCACGTGATGTAAAATGCCGCCCAAAATGACTCCTCCTGCTTCTGCACAGCAAGGCGCGCGGTTGCTTTTCTTCTTCCCAAAACATCTCCTGGGGAGAAGGGTAGTGATATTTGTTTGCCTTGCGATTCTGGAGGAATTTTGAGCCAGTGCCAAATGCTGCTTTTTCCACAGAAACGGCAGTGTCCTGGTTTTCCATGCATCCGAGAGTGCCTGCAGACAGAGACGGACCTGCATGGTCCAGCAGAGCCTGTGTAGCTGATGGCTCCGGGCATAATGCCACTGTCCTGCTGCAGAGCCATGCCCAAGAGTGATGGTGCCAAAAAGCCAGCGTCAGAGACGATGCCAGACCAGCACTGGAAGCTACAGGTCTTCTACCTCTGCTTCTATGGCTTCATGACACAGATCCGCCCTGGGGAGAGCTTCATCACCCCCTATCTTCTGGAGGCCAACTTCACAAAGGCAGAGGTGAGCTGTAGGCACCTGGTCCCCGATGCTGTTGTCCCCCTCTATGGCCATGGTCACCATCCTGAGGGTGCCCAGAGCACCATTCCGTGCTTCTGGGGTGCACAGGGGTGTCATGTCCTGGGCATGGCAGTGTGTGGTGACTCGTGGTGGTGCTTTCTGGGCAGGGGAGGTGCTGTGATGTGGGGCCCTGTCTCACTTGGCTGTGAGGTCACCCTATCCCCTGAGTTCCAGGCTCAACTTGGTCTGTCATAAAACCTTGTGTCCAGGCTGGCAACTGATTTTGGGGGCAGTGTGTACCCCTGCCCACCTGAGCAGCCTGTGGGATGATGGGAAGGTGCTGGATTGGGAGAAGCCATGCCCCATCCCACTGGGGAGACTTTTCCATGATGACATGGTACACTGCCAGGCCGCTGGCAATGATGGGGTTAAACCAAGAGATGCTGGCCCTGATCCCAGCCGACTGTGGCGCCTGTGGAAACACTTTGTTCCAGGCACAGGAAGGGGCCCAGGCTCAGCCAGACCCCCAGCCGAGCATGCTGCTGGTCACATTCCTCCCTGAGGAAGTGCTGCTATGGGGATGTCAGCAGCCAGCGTCTGCAGCTTGGGGGGCATCCCCAGACATGTGCCTGGCACTCACCCCTCCTTGCCCTTATGGCAGGTCACTAACGCGATCACGCCGGTGCTGTCCTACTCCTACATGGCTGTGCTGGTGCCCATCTTCCTGCTGACAGACTACTTGCGCTACAAGCCCGTGCTGGTGCTGCAGAGCCTGAGCCATATCTCCATCTGGCTGCTGCTGGTGCTGGGCACCTCCGTCCTGGCCATGCAGCTGATGGAGTTCTTCTATGGCATCACTATGGCCGCCCGCATCGCCTACTCCTCCTACATCTTCTCCCTCGTCACCCCGTCCCGCTACCAGCGGATGGCCAGTTATTCCCGCTCCGCCGTGCTCCTGGGGGTCTTCACCAGCTCCGTGCTGGGCCAGCTCTGCATCACCTTGGGCGGCGTCTCCTTCCTCACCCTCAACTATGTCTCCTTGGGCTTCGTCAGCTTTGGCCTAATCCTCACCCTCTTCCTCCAGCGGCCCCGGCGCAGCCTCTTCTTCAACCAGCCTAGTGGGACTGGTGACACCGCTGTGCCCACTGAGCTGGACAGGATGGCCGGGGGGGATGGTGGGGGGGGAACACGGGGCTGGAGGGACATGGTTCTGTGCCGTATGCTGCGGGAGCTGGGAGTACTGGCCAGGCAGCCCCAGCTTCGCCTCTGGTCCTTGTGGTGGATCTTCAGCTCAGCTGGATACTACCTGATGCTGTACTATGCACACATCCTCTGGAATGAGATCTCTCCCACCACGGACAACCGCCGAGTGTACAATGGAGGTGTGGATGCTGCCTCCACGCTGCTGGGTAACTTGCATGGGATGGGCACACTGGGGGTGTGGGGGGACGCTCATATCCTATTGCCTCATGTGGGAATGGCTGGGGACACCAGAAAGGCAGAGGCAACTGCTGTCCTGCTGCACCCCTTGGGAATGGTAGTCCTTACGGAATTTTGGTGGTTTCGCACTGGGGATGATGTGATGATCACAGGAATGGGTCCCAGCCTAGATAGGGCAGGGGATCCTTCAGATACTGACAGCATCATTCATCCTTCCCCAGGAGCGATTGCCTCATTCGCTGCTGGCTATGTGAAGATCCGCTGGACGCTGTGGTCAGAGCTGGTGATTGGAGTGGTGACAGCATTCCAGGCGGGATTGCTCCTGCTCATGAACTCCACCACCAACATCTGGCTGTGCTATGTTGCCTACGTCCTCTTCCGTGGCTCCCACCAGTTCCTGGTGCCCATTGCCATGTGCGTGTTGCTTCTGGGGACCTGCTCCCACTCCAGCAGCCAGGTCAGTGCCAGGGGTTCACCAGTACTCCCATTTTTCCCCAGTTTCCAGATTGCTACCTCCCTCTCCAAAGAGCTTTGTGCGCTGGTCTTCGGGGTCAACACCTTCTTTGCCACTGTGCTAAAGACCATCATCACCATCATCGTGGCTGACAAGAGGGGCTTGGGCTTATCTGTACATCCCCAGGTAGGGATGGGGGGGCACCTGTGATGGACATGGTCCCTGAATGGTGTGGGATGAAGGGAAGGCTCCAAGTGCTGTTCTCCCCTTTCTCCTCTTTTGCAGTTTTATGTGTATTTTGGCTACTTCACGCTGCTGGCCGTGGTCTACCTGCTGGCGGCCATCAGAGTGGGTGTCCAGCACAGCCACCACAGGCAGCCGGTGGAGCTGGCCCTGGCCAAGGAGCCATGCCAGCCCACAGTGGAGATTCCAGCACAAGAGAAAAGCCTGGAGGCTGGCACTGTGCGAGCCTGAGCGCTGGCACCTCAACACTGTGGCCGGCTCTTGGCTGCTTGGTGTCCTGTCCCACTGCTGGTCCTGGGTGCTGTTCTATCAAGGATGTTAGCCCTGGGACACGTTTTGTGTTCCATGAGGACTGGGCCGTGCCCATTCCCCATTCTCAGTCACAGAGCGGGAGCAGGATCGCCATGGTGCCGCCACTGTGTGCCATGCAGGGGTGTGGATGGGGATCCCATCCTGCTGCATCCCCATCATGGCACGAAGCCAGGCTACAAGAGGATGTTTCTTTATTCAGTGCCTTTAGAAAATGGTTTATAGGACACAACTGATGACAAAAAAATAATATAAAGATCCACAGGCTTTAAATTGCATTAATTACACAAAATACAGTAGACTGTAAGAAATAGAGACCGTGTGACTCACACAGCTTTTATGGTAATAATTTCCATACAATAACAAAAAAAGCTAGTTACAAATTTCTCTTTTTTCCTTTTTTTTTTTTGGTTTTTTTTTTTTAGCACCTTGGATTTGCCCACACCAATTTCAACCAGATTTGCTGTGCCTTCAACATTTGAGCCCAGCAAAAGTGGCATGAAATGGGGGGATGGCAATGCCTTCCCTTGGTACTACCACATGTGCTCAGCACGCACACACACACACAGAAACACGTGCAAAGGGCACAGCTGGCCACGCCTCGGGGCCACCCTGTCACCCCATTGCCTGTGCTGGGCTGGCTGTGGCTGTACCTGGGCTGTACCTAGGCTGTGGGGGCACAGCCAGGGGACCCCAGGGTGCCTAGGTGGGATGGGGGAGACAAAACCCCCACCAGAGCTCTGCTGGCTGGGAGGTGGAGGTGAGGATGATGATGGGATGATCCTTACCTGGGGAGGATGGAGACCATCTGGGAGAACCCCAGCATGGCCATGGGACCGTCCCTTGGCCTCAGCAGCAGGGATTTGGGTCCAACCCCAAGCTCCTGGTGAGGACAGCATGAGGCTGGGGGGCTGGTGAGAGGCCCCAGAGGCTTTTGTGGGGGACAGCCCACCTGGCAGCATTGAAATCTCTCTGCCAAGCATCCTTCTACCCAGCCACCCCAGAAAGAGCATCTGAGCAGGGAGAGGAACAAGCTGAAGTGGTTAAATATTAGGAGTTGGAGGAGGAGGAAGGCTGCCAGCCCATGGCTGCCTTGCCCTGGGTGGGACCTGAGCCCCTGCCAACGCAGAGCAGGGGCCATGGCAATACTCTTTGGCTTCAGGTCTGTGGGAGAAGGAAACTCTGCAGGCTGAGAGTGGGTGCGTGGAGGGGGCTGAGGGGCCCAGGGGTGCAGGCTGGCCCGGCCCTCCCTGGGGACACGGGGGAGTCAGGGGCCTCCAGGGTGGGTATCACTTTTTGGTGGCAGTCATGAAGCTGTTCTCAATGCAGAGGACGATGAAGGCATGCTGACAGCTGCTGGCCACCTGCTCCAGGAGTTTTCCAGAGGCCAGGGAGGAAGCCTGGCCAGTGACCGCGTGTTCCTCTGTCCGCCATGTCTCACAGTAGTTCTCAGGCAGGCGCCGGCCCTTGGCATCCGAGCCATGCCAGACACTCTTCTGTGGCCTGGAAGGGTGAAAAGTGGGGGGCTGCTGCTGCTGCTCTGCCATGCTCCATACCCCATTTCCCCATCACTCAGTCCTCTACTCACCAGCCCGCATCCCGCAGGACATCTCGGCCATCAAAGGAGAGGATGTGGGTGCCGGCTCGCAGTGGGGCCCCACTGCCCGTGAAAAGGGCTTCCCAGTTATTGAAGAGCACTTCATCCTGGTGGGAAGGGTGGGAAAATGGAGGAGGAGGGGGTTTAGCCCTGCCTGCACCGCAGATCATCCCAGAAGCTCTAAGCCCCAGCAGCCTCTGGGAAGGGGATGCCTGGGGATGGGGGCTTTGCTATGCTCTACATCCCAGGCTTCGGTGCTGCTAGGTTAATAGTGGGCTTGATGATCTCAAAGAGATCTTTTCCAACTGCAATGACTATGTGATCCTATTCTGTGATCCCTTAGAGCTCAGAGAGTGTCAGGAAGGGGATGGGGACACACATACCCGGAGGTTGACGATAGGGACAGCAGCACGGTCGGCCCTGCGCACAATGCTGTAGAGATCCTGCAGACGCGAGGACAGGAAGGCGCGGAAGGTGCCAGCCAGCCCAACCTGCCGGGCTTGCTGGAAACACTGGAAATCAGCGCCCCGGATGCCACGCATGCTGCCGCTCAGTGGGGTGTTCAGGGCCACCAGGTGAAGCTGCCAAGAGGGGACAATGGGGCTTGAGGGACACAGCTTTGGCTGCCACCATCAGCTCCCCTCGGCCAGCATGTAGCACTCACGGCAGGCTGGAAGTCCTGGTGCACATGGGCGGCCACGGGGGCAGGGTCTGGCCTGCGGTGGATGTAGTAGCCATTGATGAGCTCATGCTGGTGGTGGAGCAGGGGCTGCTCCGGCAGGCGGTGCTGGTTGGCCACCACCTCGTCCCCTCGCCAGGGACGGGCGGTGGCTGGAGGGACATGGTTGCGAAGTGAGTGCAGGGGCCCACGTGGCTGGGGGCCGGCATAGTGGAGGGTGGGTGGCTTGTCATACACCTCGTTGTCCTGGGGAGGGGGAAATGGCATGAGGGGGACATGTGGTGCCCCAGGTGGGGATGGGGATGGAGAATGCTGAGGATGGATGGAGATAGTTGTGGTTGGATGAAGATGGGCATGGAGATGGTCGGTGTTGGATGGGGATGGAAGTGGTTGAGAATGGGGATTGATGTGGCTGGGGATGAATGGAGAAAGGGATGAAGTTGATTGTTGATGGATAGAGATGGTTGGGGATGGGATGAGATAGATGAGGATGGAGGATAGGGATGGGATTGGGAAGGAGGACAGGATTGGATAGGGATGAGGATGTGCATGGGGAACAGAGGACTCACCAGAGCCGAACTGGGGATCAGGTTGTGCTCCTCCAGCTGCAAGGGCATGGCACATCAGATCCCAGCTGCCCCCCTCTCCTCTTCCTCGCGCACCGGCAGGAGGACCCCGAGCACCACCAGGAGCCACCACTGAGCCCTGGGGCGGGGCTCTCTGCGCTCCCCTCAGGCTGCACAGTGCAGCCCCGGCCGGGTGCCCTCCAGCCCACCCCACTCACCAGCACCCTGCGGAAGCCCCCACGCAGGCGGACATAGAGCTCCTGCCGGTCAGTCAGGAAGACCAGGCTTCCCTCGGGCAGCTCGTGCACGGTGCTCAGCATCACCTGGTATGTGGGCACAGCCCGGAGCTGCGGGCATAGTCCAGGGTGGGGCTCAGGGATCGGCTGCCTGCACCACAGGCAAGCCCTGCCCAGAGCCCCAACTCACCCCCAAGGACATCCCACTGGTGCCTGGTGGTCCAGGGGGTCCCGGTGGTCCCGGGGGTCCAGGGATGCTGACACCTGTAGGGGAAGGAGGGTGACGTGGAGACAGAGGTGCAGTACAGGGAGGAATACAGAGCTGCAAGGAGGGATGCATGGGATACAAGCAGGGATGCTGAGGGTGGCAGGGAAGGATGTGGGACTGCAGGGAGGGATGCAGTAGAGTAGGTACTCACCTTGTCTGTGGGGACCTGGGAAGGAGGGTGGCCCGGGCGGGCCAGGAGGGCCAGGAGGGCCAGGGGGGCCCTGCCGCCCCTCGTATCCTAACCCAGGAGGACCCTGAGGTCCTGGAGGCCCTGGTGGCCCAACAATACTGTCCCCCTTGGGACCCTAGGCAGTGTGAAAGAACATCTGTTGGAGCAAAGCCCCTAGGGATGCCACCCCCACTGTGCCTCCCTTCACTCCCTGCCCCATGAGGTACTCACCGGCAGCCCGGGATATCCCTGTGGCCCTGGAGGCCCTGGAAGCCCAGAGACTCCAGGACCATAGAGTGGGGTGCTGCCTGGCTCGCCCTTCTCACCCTTGGGACCTGCATCCCCTTTGTCACCCTGTGGGATGGCACACCCTTAGGGTGAGCAACTGAGGCACACTGGGTAAACCAAATCATGCTGGGTTCCTGCTGCCAGTGTGCAGTGGGCTTACCCGCAGGCTGGCACTGAAGTAACTTGTGTCATAGGGGAACTGGGCTGTGGAGAGAGGGAGAGGAGGAGAGAGAAGCTGAGATAGGCATGAGCCACTCCCTGCCTGTCTCTGCCATCAGGGACCAGTCATCTACCTGGGGGTCCTGGGGGTCCGGTGTCACCTTTCTCTCCCTTTTGTCCTGGGAACTGGTGGAAACCTGTGGGGAGCAGCAGAGATGCCATCTCAGAGCTGCAGCTCTAAGGGAGGGAGGGGTTTCCCCCCAGCTCTGCTTTGCTGAAGTTCCCCAAACTGCCCAGAGAGGGCTGGGAGAGGGACACCTCCTTACCGGGGAATGCTGGATGGCTGGAGTCGCTGAAGGTCTGTGGAGATGTAAAGGAAGTGGCTGCAGAGACAGCAGCATCCTCGGGGCCCCCCCGCTAATGCTGGTTACAGTCCCACATGCCAGCCCCAGCTAGGTTATCACCAGAGCATCTTCAGTGCCCTCCAGGCAGGCAGGGGACACTAGGGACCCTGGTGGTGACCGTGGGGATACTCACATTGCCATTGTTGTAGACTACACTGCCAGGAGGCCCAGGGGGCCCAGGGGGTCCCGGGGGGCCTGGGGGACCCTGTGTGGGGTGAGAAAATTTGTCAAGGTCCTGCAAAGCACAGTCCCCACCATGGAGGGGGACAAGCAGCCCCTGAGAGAAGGCAACATGACCTTTGCCTAAGGAATTGGGATTCTCAGGGAGGCTCTTGGGGTGTGTGCCCCACCCTGCAGGGCCAGCAGCTGAGGGGTCACAGCAATGCTCACCCGTGAGCCCAGCACGTCTGCAGGGTCACCCTTCTCACCCTTCAGCCCATTCATGCCAGGACGTCCCTGCAGATGAGCAGCACAATGAGCCTTGTCCCTGTCCCCCTGCTAGCCCCTGGTGTCACATATGGTGCTCCAGAGTCACCTCTGACACCCCGACAGTGCCCCATCCCTCAGGGACACGGTAGGGTGTGGGGCTCAGTGGGTGCAGGACATGCAAATGGGGAGGGGGACGCAGTGGAGGCGATGGACACAAACAAACCGGGAGCAGGTCTTACGGGTCTGCCCGGAAAGCCGATCTCTCCCTTCACCCCTGCTCGTCCCGGGGGACCCTGGAGGGCAGAGAAGCCAAGGATGAGGGTGGTCAGTATGGGGGTACCCTCTCTACTTAGGATCATTCCCATCCCTCCCTGTGGGACACAAGGAGGAGGATGGTGATGGTGACTTACCGATGGTCCCATTGGGCCCCGCAGCCCCGGCTCCCCCTGCAAACAATGGAGAGGGAAAGGGCATCACCACTGGGACCACCTGCCACCCATCCTATGGGGATGTGCCCTGCATTCCTGCCAGGAACTCACCTTTTCTCCTTTCACCTTGGCAGTGACCATGGTCCCATCAGGGCTGATGATGACACCTGGCTCTCCCTTCTCTCCCTGCAAGAGAAGAGGAGGTGGGAGGGACACAGAGGGATCAGGCTCTCTTCTGTGACAGGGCTAGTGTCACCTGGTGGCCAGGTAGAATGGGGGGCCAGGAATGTGACCACCACATGGGGTGCAGGTGGCCTGGAGCAGTTACCTTCAACCCTGGGGCACCCTGGAGACCAGTTGACCCCTGGTCTCCTTTCGGTCCCACTGGACCCTGCAGGAAGGACACAGAGACTGCCTCATTCCCAATCCACCAAAGGCAGGCCTCAAACTCCCCCTCCGACACCACCACTGCAGCAAAACACAGGACTGGTGATCACAGCTGCCACCAGGTCCTCCCTGTGTCCCCAGATGTGTCACTAACTCACCGGGAAGCCAGCATGGCCTGGTCTACCCTGCAGATAGAAGCAGAGATGCTCTTAAGCACAAACCCCCTCTTTCCAAAACTTGGGTGCCCTCCTGGCACTGCTGAGGGATAGGCACAGGTGGCAGGAGGGCACCTACCTCTGGACCAGGAAAAGCCACCAAGGATTTCTGCAAAAAGAGACAAAATGAGGTTTTTCCCCGTGATCTTGGCTCTGAGGGTCAGAGCTGCTGGCCAGGTCCCTCTCATGGTCCCTCCCCTGGCTTGGGGAATATCCCTTTCCCTGCCCTGTGCTGAAGGCAGGTGCCACCACTTACATCTTCACTGGAGACAGTGATAATCTGTCCAGGGGGACCAGGTGGGCCAGGGGGGCCAGGCAGCCCCACTCCATCTTGGCCTCGCTCTCCCTGGAAGACACAAGCCATCAGCCCAGGGCCACCACTGACTGGTCCCCGTCCCCAGCCTGGTGGCACCTACCTTCTCACCGGTGCTGCCTTTGTCACCTTTGGGTCCCTGGAAAGAGAAGCAGGAAGGAGTGAGCACCACATGGAGATGGACTCTAGCTCACCAGTGCAGACCCCCTCCCACCTCCAGCTCAAAAAAATCCTTCAGGCAATCCCACCTCTGCCTCCAGCTCCAGGAAATGGGCCAGGCTGGAATGATTTTGGGCAGAGGTGGTGGTCAGTGGGACGGCAAGGTGAGGGGGACAGGATCCTAAGGAGTGTGGGCACCCCTGGCACATAGTGAGTTGAGTCCCACAGCAGGGAGGGGGAATTTCGGCTGCTAGGGATAAAGCTGCTGCAATCAAGGGTGCCCTGCCTGGAGTCGGGGTGGGGGGGGGGGGTTCTTCTGGAGCTGGGGGGCTGAGCCTCCTACCTGTGGTCCAGGGAAGCCCTCCAGGCCAGGGCGGCCATCCACACCAGGCATGCCAGCATCTCCCTGCAATGGGAGTGGGAAAGGGCAGGATGCAGCCCCAGGTCAGGGAGCACACTGCCCTGCACACCCAGGTGCTGGGACAAAGCCATCCCAGTCTCCCAGGGCTCCTACCTTTGGTCCTGGCAAGCCAGGCTGTCCGGGGCTGCCAACCTCTCCCTGCAAGGAAAGAGGAGTCAGAGGCATCCCTACAGGCTGCCTGCAGGCATCCTACATGGATGGAGGCAAGAGCAGGTTGGAAGGGTTCCTCACCTTCACTCCTGGCAGTCCTGGCACACCCTGCAAGCAACAAGAGGACCATGAGCCCTGGGTGATGGCAGGGGACATGATGGCAGGAAATACCCCAGAAAGTGCAGGATGGAGAGGAGGGAAAGGGCGGGAACAGCCCTACCTGTGGTCCTTCAGGTCCAGGGGTGAATGGCAGCCCTGAGCCCTCCATGTCACTCTAAATGCAGGGAGAAGGGGCTGAGCTGTGTCTGTCCTCAGCTCCAGCTCATCCCACCCCATCACTGCAGTGACCACTCACAAATCCAGCCTCGTAGCCGGGCCCTGGTGGTCCTGGGGGGCCAGGGGGCCCTGGCTGCCCTCGGGGTCCGATGGGCCCAGGAAGGCCAGCTAAGCCCATTTCTCCTGGAGGTCCTGCTGGTCCTGTTTCTCCTTTGCTGCCCTGCCAAGGGGACAAGAAGGGGACAGATGGAAGGTGGCAGTGGTCGCTGCCTGGAGCCTGCAAGCAGAAGGCAGAGCATCTCCTCCCAAATCCCCTCTGGGACAGGACTTGGGTGCTCTCTCTGATGCTCCCCTGTCTTGGGGCCTTGTGGGAGGGGGCATTGCCCAGCTCGGGCACCCTTCATCCCACCAGCTCCCCATGTAATGTCCACAGTGGCCACCAGAGGCTTGTCTAAAATCATGAATGGGAATGTTTTTGCACGTGGGCTGGCTCCAGTGCTGCAGCAGAACTCAAGGAATGCTAGAAGGCATTCCTGGGATTGCAATGGGTCTGGAAGCAACAGGACTGGACCTTACACCCGCTACCACCCCATTTGCCCTCTGGGTGCTGCAGAAGTGCAGAAAGTTGGAATTAAGGTTAAGAACACTTAATTTTTGAGGTTTTTGCCCCCAGCTTAGGCTGCAGTGGATGGTCATCCCAAGGGGCAGCATCCTAGCTCTAAGGGGCTCCCAGCAAGCCTTTACTTCCACCCTTGCGGATGCAGGGTGAAAAGAGGCTGGAGCAAGCAGGCAGGAGAGAGTGATGCACAGAAGCTGGAGTGTTTTCCGGTGGGGTGTGGGCACCCCCCAAGCAAACTCTCCTCTGCCTCTTGAAACACTCCCCTTAGTTTTCCCGCCCACTTCCTGATGTGGCAGTGCCTGGATCAAAGCCAAGGCAGGGTGGCAGGAGCCTGTAAGCATCCTTTGTGGGGTCCGCAACTCCATGCACCTTTGAGCTGTGGCACTGAACTGGGAGGAACACAAATCACTGTACCTCCCTCTCCATTCCTGTGCAAGATGACTCCCCTAGGCAACATCCCTGCCCCAGTCTGCAATAGAGAACCCAAAAAACACCATCCAGGCACAATACCTTGGGTCCCGGCAGGCCAGGGAGGCCAAGGTCACCCACATCGCCCTGTGAAGGAGGAGGAGGGAGAAGAGGGTGTGGAGAAGCTGCCCAGCTCCTGGCAGGAGCAGAATGGTTCTCCCCAGCCCAGAAGCTAGGGCCTCCCAGAGATGTGCCAGGGGTGCCCGCTGCCCTGTGGGACACTGTGACATGTTCCTGGGGCACATGGGATGGGGGACACTTACCCGCTCTCCTTTGGGTCCTGGCTTCCCAGCCTCCCCATCTCTTCCTGGAGGACCCTGAGGACCCTGTCAGATCCCAGGAGTTGGTTCCAGCGCAGGAAAAGCCCGCAGGGGTGGTGGGCACAGAGCCCCCCACCTCCACAGTGTAGGCCTGGGATGGGTCCCTGCAGCCACCCCATAGACCTACCACTGGCCCCAGGGGCCCAGGGATCCCATCCCTGCCCGGCAGCCCAGGTGGTCCCAGCAGGTCCGTGTAGTTCATCCCAAACCGTCCTGGCTTTCCGGGCAAACCAGGCACGCCAGGTGGCCCTGGGGGACCAGGTGGCCCTTGTGGACCCTAGAAGAGACACAGGGCCATGGCTGACAGTGTCCCCCATGCCCAGCTGGCAGGACAGGCACTCATCCTCACTCACCCGCAGACTCTCCAGGTCACCGCCAAAGCCAGAGCCCTCCATGTCGATGAAGGTCTGGGGGAGAAGCACAAAGGGGATGTCAGGGCACCCAGTGGCACTGGGGCTTGCCCAGGGGCTGGTGGCAGCACTCTACCCCTCCATGGCTTGATGGAGCCCCCGCCCAACGCTCAAATCCCTGTGACCCACCAGCTTGTCATTCTTGGAGGAAGGTGCTGGCGGTCCTGGAGGGCCAGGTGGTCCAGGGGGTCCCCTCGGCCCCACACCTGCGTCACCCTGACACAGAGGAGAGACCATGGTTTGGGGGTGCAGCTGAGCTGGGGATGAGAGGAAGGGAGGGCATGTTCTGGCCCCCAGCACTGATACTCACCTTCTCTCCCTTCAGACCTGGCTCCCCCGGCATCCCAGGGAACCCTGGGGGACCCATTTCACCCTGCAAAGAGGAGCACTGGGGGATCAGCAGGTGGCAAGGCAAGGGAGTGGCTGTCCCCCATCACCCTGCCACCCCCTCCATCCCACTTACAGGTTTGCCGTCCTCGCCAGGATCTCCCTAGGGATGGCAGAGAGGGGACAGGTCAGTGTGCAGATGGGTAGAGTGGGGAAACAGGGGACACCCTGCGGGGGGTGGAACTGACTCACAGGCTCACCGTCCCTGCCAGGGGCTCCATCCTTCCCTGGTGGCCCTGGGGGGCCGGTGACCTCCACCACTGAGTCATCAGTGTGCCGAGAGAGAGTCCCGGGGGGTCCAGGGTCACCTGGTTCTCCTTTTTGGCCCTTAGAGCCAGGATAGCCAAATCCAGCACTGCCCTGGGGAGGGAGACAGGGATGGGTCCCTGAGGTGGCAGCCCAGCTAGGGCACAGCTCTGTGCCAGCTACCCCAGCAATACTCACCTTGATGCCCAGGTCTCCTTTCTCCCCCTGAGGATCAGAAACCGAGAGATGTGTGTGTCAAACACAGACATGTCACTGGCACACTCGAGCCCACAGGGACCAGCTCTCACCCACCTTTTGACCCTTGACACTGCCTGGCCCTATGATGCCACCAGTCCCTGAGTCCCCTTTCAAGCCACGTTCCCCCTTCTCCCCTTTTTCGCCTTTCCGGCTGGTGCCTGTGGAAAAGGAAATGGACCCAGTTGTGGTTAGGGATGGCCATACCACCATGTCCCTCCTTGTGTGCCCTGGGGAAGAGGAAAGCTGCTGGAATTACCTCCCGTGGAGACCCGCAGCGTCTCCTCTGCTCTGGTCCTCTCGGCCTGCTGTGGGGACTCCCCACCACTCCTTGGGCCACTGCCCCCTGCCACTGGGGGGGAGGTCACGGGAACAGCATCCACCAGCCCTGGGACAGCCTGTGCCAACAACAAGGGGACACCGTGGCAATGTGCACCCCTCAGTGCCTTCCTGTGGTGACAGCTGCTGGGACACTATAAAGCATCCCATGACCTCAGCCATGCAGGGCACTCAGCCCTCCTCATCACTAGAATTTTGGGGTCTCACCCTGAGTGCGACACCTGCGGGCAGCAACTCACCTCGACCTTGCCAGAGGGCTGCTGTCCACCTTCCATCCCGCTGCCAAAATCTCCAGAGACCTGTGTTTGCGCAGGAAAAAGGGGTAAGGGCTGAGCTGGGAGCACAGTGGGGGCATCCCTGAGCCTGCCTGGACATGCTGCCAGCGCTCACCTCTGCATCATCCTCCTCTTCCTCACACTGGCGCTCGGCTGCCCGCGGGTCCCCTCGGAGCTTCAAATCTGCAATAACCCCCTGCAAGGAGACCATAGACAGATGGGGGACACAGACAAGCCACCCTGCTGTGATGTGACCTGCTGTGCCACTTGCCCACCATGTCCATGTGGAGTGGGAGAAAAAGGATGGATGAAATCTGATGTCAGCACTGTGAGCAGCTGGAAGAGGTCACCACTCAAATGGGGGCATTTGCTTGTGAGAGGAGCTGATATAATTTTTTAATTTATGTAATCTTAAAGTTATACATAAACTATATATTTATTATATAACCTTATCTACTTATAATTCATTCATATTCTGTCACAGTCAGCCTGGCTGAACTGTGACTGCCCCAATCCTTATTTTCCTAAGCCCATCGCGTTTCCTTGCCCAGATGTGGCGTGCTGTGCTTTCAGGCCAGCCCAAATATTATTTTAGGTGTCTTGCCCAAAGAAGAGACACCAAGGGGGAGTTATCTCCTCTCTCTGAGCTTGCTTGCTTCCCAGCACGGTCCCCTGCTCCTCCTCACTGGGATCAGATGGATGGGCAGCATCCCAGCTTGGCAGACTCCCATCTCGACAGCATCCCTGTGTCCCACCCTGCAGCGAGGACCCAGGCTGGGCTCTGGGATGTGCTGGGTGACCCTGCTTTCAGTGGGAGCTCTGGGATTCCAGCTGGTACCCACATCACCTCTCCTGCTGAGGCCGGGATGCTACGGGGGTTTGCCTGGAGGCAGCATCCTTAGGAAGGGATTTGTGGTGGTTTCTCGTATAAACAAATGGCCTGGATGCACACGGTGCTTGCAAAACACAAATAAATAGTAAGAAAGTGCAGATTATCCCAGGAAATACAACATGTGGGCTGCAGAACCTGCCAGCTGTCCATGTGTGGGGCAGGGCAATCAGCTGTGGCCAGGGAGCCCTCGGGAGAGGAAAAACAAGGAGCACAGCCAAAAGATCCCTGTAAAAGCTCTGCTGGTTGTCTGGCCGGGTCCTGGCCGCTACCTCTGCTCAGCCCATGTGGTGCCAGCTCTGGCACATGTCTTGCCAAGCCATGCTGGGGGTGCTGGGGAGGGTCTGCAAGGTTGAAACCTGGGGCTTTCCAGAGGCATGGGAAACAAGCCAGTTCCCAGCCCCGAAGCAAGGCATTCCCACAAGGGATGGTGAGAGGGGCCCTTTGCAGCGTCTTTGCTCTTGTAAAGAGAGCAGCAGCACCACAGATCTTACAGTGAATACATAGAATCATGGAATCCTTAAGGCTGGAAAAGCCCTCTAGGACTATTGAGTCCAACTATTATCCTGGTGCTGCCAGGTCCCCCACTAAACCATGTCCCCAACTGCCACATCCAGCTGCAAATGATCCCTCCTGCCCAAGCCAAAACCTCATTTGCTACCTTGAGAGCTGCTGTCCCAGGGGTTTCTGCATCACACGCAGGCTTTGCCCCTCCAGGTTTCCTGCCACAGCCACAAAGGCAACTCTGGAAGGAGCAGAGGTGCCAGGACACTCTCCAGCTGCCTCCCAGCAAGCTCATCCTGAGGCTTGACCCAGGGCCAGGTTTTAATCTGCTTGATGCCCTGTTAGTTCCAGATAAGGTGAAGCATGGCTGGACAGTGATGGAAACACCACGAGGCAGTCAGATGCCGCTCCTCTCTCACCCAGCCAAGGTCTCCTGCCCTCCATGGCCAGCTATTCCTCACGGGAAAGCCGGGGGTGGGCAGGGGGATCAGGGGTTGGCAAGGCTGGGAGCATCACCTGCTAAAAGGGTCTGCTCTGTTCCAGGCTGTTCCTGTGCCTTCCATATGGTGCCAAACCCCTCCAGCCACAGCCATGAGCTGGCCCTCCCAGCACATTCAAGAGCAAAGAAATTGCTTTTCAAGAGCAAAGAGTTGCTCTTCAAAGAACCAACCTGAATCTCAGGGCAAACCAGTTTGTAGCCCATCAATGATTAACCCCTTCCTGGGAGAACTTCCCCTGCCCAAAGCCAATCCAGGGGGAATGAGGCAGTACAGTCAGGATGATGTTTAAGCTCAGAAACGTGCTTTGCAGAACTCCACAGGGAAAACATTGCTTCCTTCACCAGAGCCTCTGTTGCTGGGCAAATTCTGCTCAGCCCAGGATAAACCCGGACATTCCTCTCCTCAAGCCCTGCAAGGATTTCCATGTCAGCTGGGTATTTTCCCCACACTTTCCATAACCCTTATCTGGAAAATGAGTTCTGCTCAAAGCACGGGCTCAGCTATCACATCCTTCCTCACTCTCCAAAGTCTTCCTGGAGATACTGCCCAACATCAGCCAGCAAAGATATGCTACAGCCCAAGCATTTTTCCATGTAAGAGATACATTTTCCCAGCCAAACCAGCTTCTCTACTAAAGGAGCTGGGTGTTTTTAGGAACGGGGAGATCTGAAGAGGCTCCATGTGTTTGCTGGGAAAAGGCAATGGTGGGACCTGCATGGCAAACTCATGTCCTCCTGCCAGCCCAGCTTAAGAGCTTTGCCTTAGTGAGCCCCAAGACAATAAATCAGTGGCATCTCAAGCCACCTTCCCCTCCATCTCAGGTGTCCCCTTCCTCAGGGACACATATGGAGTTGATTGTCTTTTGGGCATGGGTGGTGTCACATCTCCCCAGGTTTCTGGGAGATGCTCTTTGTGGTGACCCAAGCTCTTACCTGGTATTTATCTGGGTCAGCCCCTCCAGCCTGAGCAACAAAGAGCCCGGAGCCTTCTTCCAGCTCCATCTCATCTGGGGAGCGCTCAAAGCGTACACGCTCGTGCTCCTCACAGTCCAGGTAGAGGATAACTTCCTCCTCCTCCACACTGATGGCAAAGCGCGTCCACTGGTTGAGCAGGGTGGGCACGGTGAAGGTGGCGGCCGGGTAGGAACTGGGCGAGCCGGGCTCCGTGTAGTAGAAGATGATCTGCTGCTGGCCTGCCCGCAGCTCCGAGAGCTTGACACCCACATAGATGATGCTCTGCGAGGAGTCTGTGACAGCAAAGAGCACACCGGCCCGGGGTGTGGTGGGCTGGATGTGAAACAGCAGCGAGAAGTCCCGGTAGAAAGGGCTCGGCAGGTGGTACCGGGCCACCTGGCCTGTGTTGGCATTGGGACCGAAGACGTAGCCAGGGTTGTTGTCAGGGCCATATATCCTGTGGATCTCCTCTGTCGGTGGGTCCCCAATCAGCTCCAGCAAGCTGACCTCAGCACTCAGACTGTCTGCGAGGAGAAAGGACAGGGCATTGTCTCAACCAGCCAGGCAAGGATGACCTCAGCAAGGACAGCTGTGCTCATGCCTGCCAAATACACTCCTTTGCTCACCTGCCCCAAGATTTGTGCATTGGCCAAGGCAGTGACTTTGAGCTGTTCCCACCATATCATTCAGATGCACCTCCCAAAATGCCCCCCATTCCTAGAATCTCCAACTGCAGCTGGGACATCACAGAATCACAGCCTGACTTGGGTGGGAAGGCACATTAAAGACCATCTCATTCCAATCCCCCTGCCATGAGCAAGAACACAATCCACTAGACCAGATTGCTCTGATTCCCTGAGATGGGATAAAACCAAAGGAGTCCTGTTCATGGTAGGGAGATGCTGCTGGAGCACCAGGCTGCTGAACCACCATGGACGCCCAGGGAAGCATGTTGCATCCATACTCATTCCAAGATCACAGTGACCCCTCGCATCATCCCGGGACAAGATCCTACGGTCACCCCAGCTGGGAATAAATAAGAGCCATCCCCTTGCAACACCCTGGGAACGCAGCTCAAGCCAGCTCAGCCTCCCAGATGCTCTCAATTTGGAGGTCGCCTCCTTTCCAAACTCCTATTGAGAATTAGGGAATTGGAGAAATTTTGCTGGAGACCGTTTCTCCTACCCAGCACAGCTGAACATCTGGTGAGGGTGAGCCAGCACCGTGTCCGCCAGCTCCCGTTGTTCTGGCAGCCAGCACATCCTCATCGCCCACACACCAGGCGCTGGATTCCTCCTCTCCTATGTCAACTGCTTGGGGCTGGTGCCAGTTCCAAAGGAGAGGCTTTTTAACCTCTCCTTTCCTGGGAGAGTGAAAATTCAACCACTCTGGCTCTGAAACTGCTGAGGGATCAACACTGGGAATGGATACTCAGTGCTCAGTTTTGGCCCCATCCCAAGCAAAGAGTAGGAGCTGACACAAGTCAGTGTCGCCAGTTCCATCCCTGATTTTCATGTGAGCCATGGGGAGTGGGGGGAATCAGAGGTGTATCCTGAGGTATCCCAGGCTGAACCCAGATCAGCCAAGACCCTCCACCCAGCTCTGGAGCCAGGCATTATCCTCTGGAGCTCACAAAAAAAAAAAGAAAAAAGAAAAAAGAAAAAAAAAATTTTAAAATTAGCCTTGCCCAGCCCAAAAGGAAAACACATCTCTTGAGATGGTGATGAAAACCTGTGTGCCTATTCCAAAGCCTGGGAGACATGAAGCATTCCAGGCTCCCCTGCTGCAAAACCCCAATGCCAGCGCCAGTTCCATGACAGGGATTCAGCAGTAGGAACATAAGAAGTACCACCAAATAAAGGTGGGGGCAAATTTTTGCTCTGCCAGAGCCAGGCACACTGATCCTCTGAAACTCTGGCTCTGAAACTGCTGCGTATCCCCCCTGCTCCCCTAAGCCCCCAGTCCCTCCCGAATCTGGCACCCCAAAATGGAGCACCTGGCTGGAAGTAAATCCCCCTCCCAGTCTTTCACCAGTTGTAGCCCCTTTATCTGCCCTGCACTGGAATCAGGCTTCCCCATGGGACAGCCCCAGTCTGCTTAGAGGAGAACCTTAGAGGAGTCCAGCACCCTTTCACTCTCAGCCCTACACCAAAACCTATGGGGTGAGCGAGTGGGCCTCCCCCAGATTCTCAGCCGGTCACTCATCTCTGAGTGACATGCTCAGCATCCCACAGGCTTGTTCCAGCTCCAAATGCCAAGATGCAGGGATTGTGTTTATCTGGGGTTGGAGGAAGCCAAATTCACAGCAGCTTTAAGGAAAAAGCAAACCAGAGCTTCCTCCTGGGGGTCCACAGGGGTGTAAGAGCCAGTGTTGCAATTCCTGCAGCCAGACAAGTCATTGTGTCACCCTCAGGGCTCAGGATGACTGGGGACACACTGAAAGAACCTTTTGTTAGTAGGGCAATTTGCAACCATTCTCTCTCGGAGTTGCAGCCGGCTCTGGGAGTTTCCCTCCTCCTCAAACATGCTACTTGCCCCTAAGTCCCGGGTGAGAGCTGGGTGCTAGCACTTCCCAAAGCAAATGGACTTTTATCTTGTATGGCAGAGGCTGGATGGGGACTAGGGAGCAGAGGGATAAGAGGAGACCTCTTCAAGTGTCTGCTCCCCTACAAAAGCCAGGTGACCCTTCTCATCCCCAGCACTTTCAGGCCACACCTGCTTTTTCCAAAGAGCATCCAGAGCACAAATATCACAGCCCATCATCCCTGTGGCAAATTGAAAGCACCCACCATGGAACATGGAGATGTTGTGGGGACTGCAGTGGGTTTGGTGCTGGCACGGGATGGCTGTGGGGATGCCTCTGGATGCAGTGATTCTGCCATTGGAAACGTCCCCACGGTACTCCAAGCCACCTTCCCCCTCTGCCATGACCTGGCCTGAGCCCAGGCTGACAGCATAGGATTCAGGGGACCCTCCAGCACACAGCAGCACATCAATTGACTCTGTGGTGTGCACCACAGCTCCTACATTCCCCACTCATTCCTGACACTGCCCATCCAAGCAACCACAGTGCAGTTCCAGAGGGGAATGCACCTCCTCTGCGAGCTCTGCGAGCATCCCCATGATCCCAGTGCATCCCCCATAAACAGAGCCCCTTTGACACTGAGGGGACCCTGGTGCGATGCTGGTTTGCCAGCCCCCAGGCACAGGGGTCAGGACGGAACACAGCCTCATTGAGAGGCTTTGGCAGGCGTGGGGGGGGGGGGGGGGGGGGGGGGGGGGGGTAAGCTCCAGCTTTCATCCCAACTGCATTTCTTCAAGCACCAGTCACTCCCCGCTCCCGTCTCTCACCCCCCTGCCCTGTCTGGGTCCCTGGAAGGTCACAGCCACCAAATGATGGAGTTGGGGGTGAAGTAACCTCTCCCACATTTCCAGGCAGCTGGGATCAAACATTAGCCGCCATCGGGTGAATCATTAACCCCAGAGGGCTGCTCCGGGAGAGGGCATTGGGCAGGTATGTGGCTGAGGGTCACCTTGAAACCTCTTCTCTTCCATGGTGCTGTGGCTGGGTGGTTACAGGGTCTGAGTCCTTGCCCTGCTCCTGTGGGGAGCTGTCAGCTCTCCAAGTGCTCTGATCCCAGTCAGGATGGACACCCCAAAGCCCCATGGCACCTGGAAACTGGCCCTGGATGCCAGTACTTGGGGAGAATCCCCTGTGCTGGCCTCGGTGATTCACCAGGGGCGATGCTCAGCCTTATGGAGGGAGTCAAAACCTGCCGGTTGTGTTTGGAAAAGCCAAGGCTGGATGGAAAGTGATTATGGATTTGGCAGCATCCCATGGGCACAAGGCAGAAGCATCCCCTTGCACCTGGGGAAGCCTGGGCAGGGGAGACACAACACAGGGATGTCACCACGTTACCTGCAGAAGCATTAATAAAGACACAAGAAACCCCTTCATCCTCCTCAGGGAGAACATCGCAAGGCAGAGGCAGGCGCCCGCCGGTCAATTGAGTCCAACACAGATCTCTGACGGCCTCGCAGAAGCCCTGACATGGCGGGGGGGTTACAGGGACTGAGGGGCTACAGCCAGGGAGCAGCAGCAAGCAGAGGAACCACTCGAGGTAGCGATGGCACCGCGACTTAAGCAGCCCCTCCCACTCATGCAAAGCCGCCCGAATTTCCTCCTCGCTGCCGTGATGGAGGTAATTTGGCAATCGGACATGGCTGGTGCCCAGCACGCTGCAGAAGGGCAGGTGGGTCGGGATGGGCTGGCAGCGGCCAGCTACCGGCATCAGTCCTGGAAAGAAGGATGTGAGCCCCATGCCGCCACTCCTGTAGAGCTGCATGGTAGCGGTTAGTAAATCGAAGTCCAGAGGGACAGAGTTATCAGCAGCAGGAGGATCCACACCCTTATCTACCCTCTGGTCAGGCCAAGGTGGGCTCTGGCTCCTGTTCCTGCTGGCCAGAGCCAGCCCCGGGTGGCCGGTGCTATGCCATAGGTTTGGCGATGCTCCATGGAGGTGATGGGGAGGTTGTGCTGAGGGGTCCTGGAATGGCACTGCCCACTCATGGGTACTGTCACCTGATGAGAAAGGAAAAGGGGCACTACCTGTCAAGGGACCCGCTGGTCTCTGCAAGGACATCTGTGTCTCAGTTGCTGTAGGAGTTTCTGTCCCCAGGTCTCCTGGGTTCTCAGTGGTCACCATCCTCAGCAGCAGTGGGCTCTCAGCACTCCCCAGAGGTTCTGGGTTCTCAGTTGTCATTGTCCTCAGGAGCTGTGGGTTCTCAGCATTCCCCAGGAGCTCTGGGTTCTCGGTGGTCACTGTCCTCAGGAGCTGTGTCTCCTCAGTGCTCCTCATTGCCATGAGCTGCAGATTCTCAGTGGTCCCTGCCCTTAGGAGCTGTGGGTTCTTGGTGTGCCCTCTCACTAGGAGCTGCAGGTCTGTTGTAATCATCATCCCTAGGAGATGTGGGTCCTCAGTGGTGCCCAACCCCAGAAGCTGCAGGTCCTTAGAGGTCCCTGACCCCAGGAGCTGTGGGTTCTCAGTTGTCCCTGACCCCAGCAGCTGCAGGTCCTCAGTAGTCCCTGTCCCCAGGAGCTCCTCAGGGGTCACTGATCCCAGGAACTGGGGTTCTTTGGTGGTCCTCATCCTCATGAGCTGCAGGTCCTCAGTGGTCCCTGTCCCCAGGAGCTGAAGGTCTTTGGTGGTCTCTGACCACAAGAGCTGGGGGTCCTTAGAGGCCTCTGACCCCAGGAGCTGCTGGTCCTCGGTGTTCCCCATTCCCAAAAGCTGCAGGTCCTCAGCGGTCCCTGACTCCAGGAGCTGTGGGTCCTTGGGGGTCCCTGTCCCCAGAAGCTGGGGCTTGTCGCTGGGGCTGCTGGCCACCTGCTGACCTGGGGAAGGTGACATGCTGTGGGGAGGAGCAATGCTTGGCCATGCCGTGCTCTCCAGCAGCCCTGTGGCACTCCTGTCCCACTGCTCCGTGGTTTTGGCTGTGGCTCCCTCAGCCAAAGGTGCTGCTGTAGCAGGATCTGGCTCCTGCCGCCGTGAGGTGGTGACATTCCCTGCCACCTCGCCACTCCATGTCACTGGGGATGGGCTGGGAGCTGGAGCTGCTGCCGAGTTTGGAGGCTCCGATGCCGGGATTCCCTTGCCGGGTGCTGCTGGGCTTTCTGTGGTCTTCGTGCTGTCCCAAACCCAGCCCACGAGCTGTGGTTCGGAGCAGGAGAAGCAGCAAGCCAGGAGGAGCAGAAACCCCAAGCGAGGTGGGGCCATTGGAAAGGGAAAACGAGTTCCGTTGCTCCCGAGAGTGGAGCGGGGAGGCTGAAGGAAGGAAAGGAGGGAAGAGGCAGGAGTTCTGCCCCGACCAGACTCTCACTCACATCGCTCTCTCCTCCCAAGCTCCGGCGCCCGACCCTTCAAACCGGAGTGGAGCAGGGGGAGGAGTGGCCGCGCCGAGCCCTCCTCTCCCCAGCGCCAGCCTCCCGCTGCTGGCACGGCCCCTCGGGGACCCCGCCGCCTGCCTGGGGATCCACCTGAGCCCCCCAAAACCTCCGGGAGCCAAGCCAGCCTTCAGACGCACCCTACTGCCTGTCCCAGCAGCTGCTCCTAGATGTTTAACTCCTTCCTGCCCAGAAAAATCCTAAATCCTCTCTCCCCGCTCGGTGGCTCGGGTTAAATCAGCAGCGTCCAGAGCTGTACATAATAGGGTCGTGGATGCACATGGTCCTCATAGATGCCCAGCATTGGTGGGACACCCCACTTCAGGCCTCGGGTAAAGGTTATAATCTCAGAGCAAAACTGAATGAGGAGGGAAACAAATCCCAGAAAACATTTCCAATATTTCCACCGGCAGGAAACACAGCAAGTCTCCAAAGCCAATTGTTTAAAGCTGCTTTCCCGGCTCCATTACAGGGCCAGAACCCCCCAGGTGCTCTTGCAGGACAGCCAGGGAGGCACTGCAGCTTTCCCACTCCCCAAGCATCACCAGTGAGCAACACCTCGAAGCCAGGTCTGAGCAATCACAAGTTCCCAACCACAAGTGTTCTTGGAGCCCAGGATGCAAATCTCCCCCTGGGCAGCGCTAGCACTCTCCCACACCCCAAAAATTTCACTTGTTCTTTTAAGCCTCAGCTTAAAAGTTACCCCCCAGTCCACTCATTCACTCTGGTGAGAGTGCCCCTCACTCCTAGGGATGGCCAAGCAGAGACGGAGCATTCCCAGGGCCTGCACTTCCATGGTGACACCAGGCAAGTCACTTCCATGGTTCAAGAAGTGTCTCTGAGACAGGGTTTTGGTGGGAAAACGACAATCTTGGCTCCTCGTGCCTATGTGACCAGGAAAGTCACAATGTGCCATAACATGGTCCTACAGAGTGGAGATCTCCACATGCCAGAGCTGATTCTCCGGTTTAAAAATACACAGGAAAATCACCGAGACAAATGCTCAGATGTCCATTTTGCTTCATGCAACATTTCCCACACTACTTTTGAAGCGAAACGGGTGAGTTTTCCCCAGAAGATGGGAGCTGGCTGCTGCTGCCAGCAGCTCTCCCCATGACTGATGCTGTTAGGGGCACCTGCAGTGGAATAGCCCCTTCCCAGTCTGCACGGGATGTGGGTTTGTCGGAATGGCAGAGCTTCCACACGGCCCTCTCCCAGAGCTCCGGTGCTCCCATCAGCCTGGGAAGGGAGCCAGGTGTCTGCCAACCTTCTGTGGCGTGTCCCGTCTGGGCTCGGCTGCCCTGGGGCCAGGGTGCGGTGCAGGACTCCTTGGCACATCCCAGAGGATAGGAGTGACTGCTGCTTCCATTTCCTCTGGTGGGATGGAAAATCTCGGTATTCCGGCAGCCTCTCCCAACCCGGAGCTGTGCAGCTTGCAGGGTGGCGAGCATCACATGACCCCATGAGCTGCCTGGTCTCTGCCAGGAGGATTTGGACAGCAGCACCCTGCTGGGGTACCCCAAGCGTGAGCAGACAGGATGCCCAGCCAGAAAAATTCCTGCTTCTCCCTTCTGCTGCGATTAGGCAGCTCATGGCAGCAGAGTGGAGCAGCAGTCCCATGGGACACTCTCATTAAGTCAATGATCATTGTTTCACTGCACACCTCCTTGCTGGCAGCTCCCTGGAAAAGAGTCAGGGCTGGGGCATCCCCAAAGAAAGGGATTTCCAAAATAGGTGCCCTGAGGGTGGGCTGGTAGCACAGGTGGCACTAGAGCATTTTGGCCCAGTGCAACCAGCTCTGCCACTGACCAAGTAGCCAAGGCAAGGACTGGGAAGTCACCAGCTGGTGAAATATTTTGGAGAAGTACTCCCCCAGGGAAAAGCCATGGCAGCACGAAAAACCCTTGTTTTAGCCTCCTCCATGCTAAAGGCTCCCAAAAAATGCTTTGCACACTCCATGAGATGCTGCTGCCAGCTTGCGATAACCCTGGACTTCTTGAAAAGCAAGTTTGGACCCCCACTCTGGTCCCAGTTCCCTCCCAAAGAGTCTGGCTGCATCCTCCCAAAACTATTTGGCATCTGGTGCTGCAGCATGGTTCCTCAGGAAAAGGGGGATTGGGCTGCCCTAAGAAGGCACTGAGGGCTCAGTCCTGGGCCAGAATACTAGAGGGGGAGGGAAATGGGGGGGGGAAAGGGAAAAGAGAGGAAAAAGTAGAGGTGGGGGGAAATAGTGGAGATGGGAAGTAAAGAGACTGCAGGTGGAGGGTGGGGGAAAAGAGAGTGGGGAGAAGAGAAGGGGAAAATGAGAGGGGAGAAAGAAGGAAAGGAGAAAAGAGTAAAAAGGAGATTGGGGAAGTCAAGGAAAGAGTGGGAAGTGGAAGAAGTGGAAAATGAGAGTTGGAAAGGAGAGAGAAGGATAGAGAAAAGAGGAGAGAAAGCACAAAACAGAGGGAAAGAGAGGAGGGGGAAAGAGGGAGGGGAAGAACAGAGAAAGGAACAGAAAAAAGAAGAGAAGGAAGAAAAGAGAGGGGGACAAAGTAAGAGCAGGGTGGGGAGTGGAGCAGAAAAGGAAAAAGAGATGGAAGTGAAAAGACAAAAAGAGAGGGGGAAAGGAGGCAAAGAAAGGAAACTGAAAAAAAAAAAA